>CAUYQV010079759.1:0-81929 GCA_963574575.1 Galagoides demidoff
TTTTTTTTTTTTATTGAATGGTAACTATGTACATTAATGCACTTCTGGGGTACAGTGTGGGGTTTTCACATGCAATCCGAAATACTTCCATCAAACCGATCAACACAGCCTTCATGTCATTTTCTCCGTTATAGTTTTAAAACGTTCTGATTCTACTCTTAGAGAGTTTCACTTGTACCCCTGTAAGATAGACCTCAAAAATGGTCCCTCCAATCCCCCTCCCTCCACCCATTCCCCCCCTCCCTTTTCCCTCCCTCCTCCCCACATTCTTAGGCTATTTGGTTATAGCTTTCATATAAAAGGTATAAATTAGTTTCATAATAGGGGTGTGTACATTGGATAAATATAGATATTATACAAAATAAACATACGTATTAGTGAATTTATCATAAGACCTCTCATGTTGAAAACCAGATCTATGCCCAGAAAACCCTGAAGGCTTTCTATAAACTATAGCCCATCAGAATCATATCTCTGCTCAGAAAAGCAACACTTTTACTTGTATAGTACTCATATTTTTTGTATTTCTTTGTAGTTAAATGTTCACCTAAATATAATTCATATTTATAGTCATCTAACTATTCCAGTGACTAAAACAGAGCCCCCTACAAATAGCACAGACTCAATAACTTTCTAATCAAGTTAAGTCATCGATGATGTATCTTCAAGCACACATCCCTTGACACTGTACTTAATCTTGTCCATTTTCAGTTTGTAAATAAGAAAATATGTTTATGTATTATGGATGTCTCTTCAGTCACTGTTATTCTATAGTTTTCTTTCCATCCCTTACTTTTCTTTACTATTTATTCATTGAAGAATTGAGTCCATTTGACCTGTAGCTTTAATATTCTTCTGTCCTTTGTACTTCCCTCAGTCTGGCAGCTGAAGCAGAGGTTTGATTAGACTCAAGCTCAGTCTGCTTGGCAACATCATAAGTTGCATTGTATTCTTTCATTAGGAGGCACATGTTGTTTGTTTGTCTTCCTCTCTGTGATAGTAGCAGATGTGAATGTTATGACTGAATCCATTAATTTGATAGGAGTTGTGGAATGGTGGTACTGCCTTGTTGTCACTTAGTTTTCATTTATTGGCTGGAATCATTTTATAAATAGAAGCCCTTCCTCAACTGCTATTTTAGTACCCAACAACATTGGTAGGGTAGAATGAAGAATAAGGCAAAAAAGTTATTTCTTTTTATTTCTCAGTATAATAATCTTGTCCTCAGTCAACTAATCAGATCTTTTTCCTTTTCTGTGGCACTATGAACTCATGGATTTAAACATATTTGGTAGGTTTTAATCCATTGCTTCTTTTATCTTTACTGAAATTAAAACTGTCTCAGATTTTGCTGGTGGGAAACTCACTCATGTGTCCGGCTGTTGGGGTTAGCTGTTGACTTGAATGAGGAGGATTGTGGAGCCACATGTCTCTCATCATCCAGTAGGCTAGTTTGGACTTCATGACCATAGCCGTAGGTTCCAATGAGCAACAAGAGATAGAAACCCTCAATGTATAGGTGTTTATTCAATTTATTCTTAATTCGCGTTCACTTTTACTCATTAGCTAAAGCAAATTGCACAGCTCATGTGGGAGAAAATTAGGCCAGGATAGGGATACAAAAATCATTGGGCCATTTTTGTAATGTACCACATGAGCCAATTTTCTATTTTTAATACCATACTCTTTTTTCTTAGATGCCCAGAGCACTGTTTTTGTCTCTCTTGTAAAATCCAATAATTTTACCAGATTATGTATAGATGTTAGTAATTCCAAGTCAATATTTTTTGTTCTGTATAGTTTGAAATGTTTTTATTTTAGTTTCAAGGAATTCTTCTATATTATGATTTTTGTATTTTTTTATTATCTTGCTTTGGTTCTCCTACTTCCATATGTTCAATCTTCTTTCTGTTGTTAATCTACCTCCAATATATGTTGTATTTTCATGAATCAATTCATTCTATTTATTACATTATAATTGATAAGATATTGTTGCTTTTCATGGTTTTATTTCTTTGAAGTCATTTGGATTTTTCCGAATACAAACGTACATTTACAGTTCACTAGGTGACATGATACCATCCATGAACTCCAAAATAACAAGTGGGAAAGAAACAAGCACCAACAGCTTTGGGCTAGCATTTGTGTGAGAAAGGGCAGAAAGAAGCAAATGTATGAAAAGGGCATGACAAGAAAACACTATCACAGCCAACAAGCCTGTGTCAGGAAAGTATATCAGGCTAGAAAGAACAGGAGGTGAAACTTGGGGTGGGGGTGGTGTTTAGAAAAGTCCAATCAATAGCTGGTGTTCAAGGTGCTCCTCCTAGTGTATGAGAACTCCAACCATCCAGGTCCAGTGAACTCTCAAAACTGGCTTGCCTGGGCTCCCTTCTTACATAGGCCTGCACACTGGAGGGGTTTCTGGGTAGATGATTGAAATTAACCAGAATAAGGACAATAGCTAGGAAGGAAATGAAGATACAAATAAAAATTGAGAAGGGATAATGTCAGAGAGGCAGTAAGTCTCAGAAAGTATATCTCAGAAACAGGGAAGCATTTTCCAATGTTTTCTCTGCTAAAGCCCCATTCCAACATCATAAGACAGCATACAGACTTTATCCTTAGGACCTTAATTGGTTTTCCATAGTAAAATTTGCTCTTGTTCCTTTTCATAGCAGTGAGTTTGCCTTAAAGGATGCAAAGTTTTTTTGCCTGACCCTCCTTGGAACCATTGGTAATCATTAGTAATAACAAGCCAGGATTAGGCATATAAGACCACAGAGCTGAGGGAAACTAACTAGCTCATCCCAAGTGCCTGAGTCTCCTGAACACCATGTTCTCAATACCTGAATTTGTTGAAAGAGGGACAATTTCTAAAAGAATAGTCAGCATGCTTTCTTTACTACAAGGACTAAGTTACCAAAGCCATGCTTATTCATTTAAAAGTAAGTGACACATTCCTGTGTTCACTAGGAAGGAGAAAGTGGTCCATGTTGAATGCAAATTAAGTACTGTAAGCCTCATGTTTATAGATACTTTAATTACAAAAATTGCCAGGAACTAGTCTTTGAACTAAGACTTATCAAACTACATTGAATTACAATGTTATTTGCTTCCTCAACTTTTAATAACGTGATCTGAAATGTCTGATCAAACAAAATGTGATTTGTCTGAGGAACAGATATAAAAATAGTGCAGTGATAACTTTTGTCTTGGAAAGACACTTAAAATGCCTTTCAGCTGACCAAGTTGCTTTAGATAAATTGGCATTTCAAGTCTTCTAGATCCAAGCCCTTGATGGTAGTGAGAATCAAAGGCCTAAAGAAACAGTACTAAGTTATGATTTTTTTTCATAAGAAACAAAACCAAGGCAAAGTCATTACATTCTTTTTTACTTCATTAGAAATATACATTGATAAGCAATGTTTTTAGTCAATATATGTTCACTTGAATGCAATTGTAGCACTTAGGATTTCCCCTGCTAACATTAGGGATGTGTATGTGTGTCAGGTATAGATGGGGAGTCAAATCGCTGTAACAAATAATTGGTCCTTTCCTTTCTACATTGTCATCCTTGCCTCCCTAGATAGATATTTATGCTTATAGATACTTTCTTAATTACAAAAATTGCCAGGAACTAGTCTTTGAACTAAGACTTGTCAAACTGCATTGAATTACAATGTTATTTGCTTCCTCAACTTTTAATAATGTGATCTGAAATGTCTGATCAAACTAAACTCCTCCTAGCAGCAGTAAGGGTATTGGATTTATTCAGAATGGGTGAAATTGCAGGTTATGAAAAAGCTAATTTTGCATGACTGAAAGAAGGGTTCATGACTCATGGTAATGGCAAAATCCACTGGACAGACCATAATGCAAAAGGCTTAGGTATAAATCAGAATGTGCTTATTTACTTTAGTAAAGTTTGTATATTCCCAGTAATCTGTATTTTTCCCATGTATACTAAACTCTTGTCCAACTAATTTGCCAACTTCTATGGTTTGCTCTGCTCTTCGGAGGTCACTGAGACACTTTCACACAGTCATTCAGTTATCACTGGTGGCTATACACTCTCCTACATTGACGAAGAAAAAACACAATGTGTTAAATATCTCTATAGTACTCTAAGGTCAAAAATGCCTATAAATATGTTGCTAAGAACCTAACTGTTTATATCTTGGATTACTGTAAAAAATTAAGCTGAAGCAATACTTATAAATGATATTCTCCCTTAAAAAGAGAATTGCATTGGATGTGAAATATTCAACATAATGTTTATCTCGAATTTTAATGTGTTCTTGCTACTTATGTGACAGTCCAATATGACAAGAAACATACTAATTGTAAATTTAAATAAATTAAATTAAACAAATTATGGAATTCATTTTTTCAAATTATCTTTTATCCTATCTAAAATAATTTATTTAGCATCCTCAAAATTATAAACTCCTCTTCCAAGTATACTGGGAATAGGTTTGCAAAAATACCTTTAATATCTCTTAATTTCTCTTTTTGTTACCCCACTGCCCTCTCTGAAATCATTAAAGATCTCTTGTCAATCAAATGGAATGATCTATTTTCATTTTATCTCTTCTATTAATTCACACTTTTGACAATAATTTTTGTGCCTTCACTCTTTTTCAGCAAATACTTGAGTGCCCTCTCTGTGGCAGACATGATTTTTTTTTTTAGACAGAATCTCACTTTGTCACCCTTGGTAGAGTGCTGTGGTGTCAGAGCTCACAATAACCTCAAGCCGAGGCTTATGTGATTCTCTTGCCTCAGCCTCCCAAGTAGCTGAGACTGCAGGCACTTGCCACAAAGCCTACCTATTATTAGAGATGAGATCTCCCTCTGGCTCAGGCTGGTCTCAAACCTGTGAGCTCAGGCAATCCATTCATCTTGGCCTTCCAAGTGCTGGGAGTACAGGTGTGAGCCACCGTGCCTGCCAGATATGAATTTAAATTAGTGATAAAGGTTGGCCGAAGTAGGAAAATCTCTTGTCTGGAAGACAAGAAAAAAATGATTCTTTACAAAATATCAGGTATCGATAAGTGGCTCTGGAGAAAAACAAAGCAGATAAGTGGAAAAGACACAGGTGATATCTGAGTAGGACTTTTTCTTATGCTGTAATCTGATGCGGGACTTGAAATAAGTGAGGGAGTGAGGAGTGTGACTGAGAGAAGATATTTTTAGGCAACAGGACAAATAAAGGTTTAAAGTAAAAATGTAGATTTACATATTTGAAAAGCTAGCTATAGTTGTGGGAGAGAGTGGTTGAAATTAGATTTGGATTTTATAGGGCCTTGAGGTTACATATAAGCACATTCTTTGCTATTATGCTAATTCTACGGGAATATTTTTTTGCAGGGAGAGGTATGATCATAAAAGAGACATTTTAGAAGGATCTTTATGGCTGTTATGTAGACTCAAATCTGTGTAGGGGTGTGTGTGTGTGTGTGTGTGTGTGTGTGTGTAGTGAATGTGGCAAGAATAGAAACAGAGAGAGAAGGTAGAATATGGTATCAGAGTTAAAGTTAGTTATTATAATAACCTAGGCTAGGGTAGGAGCAACAAATGTAAGAAGATCAGATTTGGGACTATAATTTTGGATGAATAGCTAAAGGACTTTAGTGCAGTAGAAGTTGATTGTAATAAAATAAGCAAAAGTGATGATGCCAATGTTTCTGCCCTGAGCAACTGGATTGATCTTGGTGACACTTGTTTACGTAGAGAGATTGATCAAGGAAGAGGATGGCATGTGTGTGCATAGCAAGGGAGAATCAAGAGTTTGGTTTCATATGTGATTGAGTTTATTAGGGGAGTGAAATAATTAAGATATTAGATGGAAATCTTGAGTTATGAAGGAAGTTGTAATTGTAATAGTAAAAATCAAAGTTATATTTTTATAAATGATATTTAAATCTATAGGTTGGATGAAATAACCAGGAGTTGAGTATAGGTAGAGAAGAGAAAAGCTAAAAAAGTTTTAAGAGTGAACTATATCAAAGAAAGGTGGATGCTTAGAGTTTGCATTTGGATTTTTTGGTATGTGGTCATTCATGACCTTGAAACAAATTTGATGAAATCTTAAAAACCTTGGTTGGTTCAAGAGAGAATGAATGATCAGTGATGGAATGAATGATGTTTGTAAAGTTGTTTGTCAGAAATAGAAAGGGAAAGAGAAAAATGCAGTTATTTATACAACACTGAGGAAGGGGCTTGTTAAATCCTTGAAGGAAATCAGGAAGGTACTCCATGTTGTATCATCCATTTGGCAAATGCAGAAAGGCAAAGCCCCCAAGTACACCTTTGTAAATAATATGGACCCACTAGGCTGGATCCATGGGAAAATAGAATGGGAATAAGATAAGAAAGGATCAAGTAGAATAGCATCTAGGGTTTTTTTGGGAATACTTTCAGCACTTTTGGGACTCACTTTTATGGTTTAATTTTTTATGATTCATATGCATATAAAGGTTGTTTAGAAATAGAAAGGAAACTGCTTTTGCTGACTAGTTTTCCTGAGAGTCCTAATCCACTACTTAGTCTTAAACACTGCCTTTCTATATAATGACTTGCCTCAAAATTTAAAACCATGTTTCTAATTCATTTTCTGGACAACAGAACTCAGTTAACAGCTGTGTACTGTATATCTACAAATGGATGTTCAGCTATCTCCACTTGGGCAGGCTTAGCATCAAACCCAGCTTCCCGAAATCTGCCTTTGCTCTTTTCATCTCTCTTTCACTTAATAGTTTCACCGTTTTCCCTAACACACTAGTGTGTGAATTTGAGTGTGTTGTCTTTGCTATCCCCACAGCTCTTATTTAGTAAATCAAGTGGGCACTGGCTTCTATGTTAACACTCCCCTTTCTGTTTATACCCTTAATCCATGTCCTTCTTTTATGGTCAGTGCTCAAATGGATGGTGAATTGCGTTACCACCTGTGTCCTGGTTACTACCTGCTACTACCTGTCCGACTTGTAATCTAGGCTTTCACGTTGTTAAGTTCTCCTTAGCATCCACAAGTAGAACCACATCATTTTCATTCTTTTTGATCTTCTTGAATGTCATATGTAAGGAAACTAACTCCTCAGGGTAACTTTCAAGGTATTTTGTCATTTGCTTTCATTGTGATTTTGAAGATAAATAATTTTATGGATGGTTGGAGAGCTGGTGAGTAAAGAAAGGAAACAAAGATATCAGACACTGAATTTGCTTTTTCCCTAGATTATTAGAACAAGATCTTGTTGATGTTTGTTGAGCATGAAGTATGAATGACCAGCTGCCTGTATTTTTTTCTATTGACAGTGTAGTTCAATGCATTTTTTCTGAAAACTGATGAGAATTCTAATTATTAAAATACTAGAGTACAGCAAAAAGAGGAAGCTTCTCCATTCGGAAAAAGATCCAAGTTTTCTTGGACAGAGTCGTTAGCAGGTGACTGTCATTTGTCACCAAAATCTAGAGCAGTGGTGGTTCTCAACCTGTGGGTCGTGACCCCTTTTTAACAATGAAAATACATTGTGGTATTAGGAAGGTTGAGAACCATGGATCTAGAGACAAGAGGGACATTCTGAAAAGAAATAGAAGCACTGTTAAAGTATTCTGTATTTTATACTTAAGATAACAATTATGAGACTAATAATACGAATAAACTTACTATAAATTTGGTGTATTAGTTTTTCCTCATACATTAATTTATAATCCATTCTGAGAAGTTGTCCCTATCCTGCTGCATCTCAGCATATATTCTATGTATCATATTCTTCACTGCACTATGTCACGTGGCTGTTTGTTCACACTATCGTCTCCACTTTCAACGTCTTTCTTTCCTTATTTCAAACTGCCATTTCACTCAAATTTCAATGTCCTTTCAAATGCTCCTTCACTACAAAGCCTTCTTTCTGCAGCAGTTTGATTTTGTCTTAATTCCTACATTTATTTAATTTTTTTCCTTGCAGAGGTTAATTGATTATGTGTCAGAGGCTAATCGAGTGTTCATCTTTCTGTCCTTACAGCAGACACTCCCCTATCACAGGGTCTGTTGCTCCAGGCAGTTGAGTAGTTATATGTGCAATGGTGGGACTGAAGAGACCAGCACAGATAGGAGCACCACATGTTACAACAGTAACTTCTGCAGAGGCATATTAAAGAGACAGTGAGAATACATCTCAGGGATTTGGGACTCTAACAGGGCAGATAGGATAGTTTTAAAAGGCCTTTCAAAGTGTCTAATTCAGTGGGTTCTAGTTTATTCACAGTTTTGTGTGTTGATCACCACTATCAAATTCTGGAACCTCTTTAACACCCCACCAAAGCCCTTAAATCTTCTAATTATTCCCTCATCCCATTTCCTGCAATAACTAATCTACTTTCGGTTTCTACTGGTATCTCTATTCTGAATATTCTGGACATTTTACACAAATGGAATCCTACAATATATGGCCTTTTGTGTCCAGTTTTTCTTTCACTTAACTTAATTTTTCAAAGTTAATTTATGCCATAGAATATATATCAATATTTCATTTATTCCTTTTTTTATGAGTAAATAATATTCAGCTTTATGGACATACCAGATTTTGTTAATCCATTTAATAAATTTGGGTATTGTATTTTAAAAACTGGTTCCCTAATCTAAGCCTACTTTACGTTTCTAAGTGTTTTATAGTTTTACACCTTATATTTTAGTCTGTAATTCATGCAGACTTACTTTTTTATATATAGTGAAGATAGAGTTCCAATTTTATTAATTTAAATGTAGATATTTAGTTTTTCCAGTACTATTTGTTAAAGAGATTATTCCTTTTCCATTAAATACTGCTAACATCTTGTCTAAAATCAATACAATATATATATGGTTCATTTTTGAAATGTAAATTTTATTACAATGCTTTATGCTTATTTATGTTGATAATTCATTGTAATGATAACTGTGGCTTTGTGTTAATTTTGAAATTGGAAAATGTGAGTACTCCAATTTTATTCTTCTGTTTCAATATAATTTTGGCTATTTTGGAGGACTTGTGTTTCCATTTGACTTTTGGAAACTTGTCCCCTGTCCCTTTTTCAGAAAGACAAGAGGGGATTTTGGTAGGAATTGCATTGAATCTATAGACTGACTCATTATCTTATCTTATCTTATCAAGAGTAAGCATTCTAATACATGAACATGGGCTGCTATCTTTTCATTTATTTATGTATTGAATTGCTTTCAACAGTATTTTATAGTTTTCAGTCTTTAAGCTTTGCACTTCTTTGGTTAAATTATTCCTAAACATAGCATCTTTTTTGATGATATCATAAATAATGTTTTTTTCTTAATTTTACCTTGGATTGTCCTTCTCAATCTATGAAAATACAAATGATTTTCTATATTAACCCTTTTTCCTGCAAATTTTATAACTAGTTTATTAACTATAAATTTATTTTTTTGAATTCTTCAGAATTCTATTTATAAAAGAGCATGTTATTTATAGAGGAGTACACTTTTCCTTTTCATTTTGGACACTTTTACTGTGTTTTCTTGTCTGACTGGTCTGGCCAGAATTTCCAGTACCATGTTGAATAGGAGAAGTGAGCACACTTCCTCTTCTCATTTTTTAAAATGAGAGGTAATAGAAGTTTGTGTGTTTGAAAATGTATATGTTTTATCTAAGTGGTCAAGTGTGTTAGCATTCATTTGTGTATATTTTTTATTAAATTTTAATTTCATTATGGTTGGAGTTACTGTCCCACCTTTCATCCCCGACTTCAGTGATTTTAGTCTTTTCCTTTTGAGAGGTTAAGCTAAAAGATTGCCAAGTTTTCATCTCTTCAAAGACCAGCTTTTGGCTTTTATGATATTGTGTATTTTTCTGTTCTTATTCCATTTATCTCTGCTGTCGTCTTTGTTATTTTCAACTTTCTTTTTTTTTTTCCTCTGGGTTCTGTCTGCTCTTCTTTTCCTGCTTTCTAAAGGTGAAAAGTTATTAATCAGAAATCTTTGTTTTTAATGTGAGTGATTATTACATCTACAAATTTTCTTCTGTGTACTGCTTCGGCTGCACTTTGTATGTTGTCATATGTTCTCCTTTTGTTTTCATCCATCTCACAGTATTTTTAAGTTTTCCTTGTGACATCTTATGTAACTCAGTGGTTTAAGAGTGTGTTGTTTAATTTGTACATGGTTGTGAATTTTCTGTATTTCCTTCTGCTATTGGTTTCTGATTTCATTCCATTGCTGTTGGAGAGCATATTTCCTACAATTTAAATCTTTTTGAATTTATTTAAATATTGAAAATTCTTCTGCTGTCATGGAGAAATGTCTATTAGGTTTTGTCTTCTATTTCTTTTCTGATCTTCTGTCTAGTTCTTTTATCCATCCATTTTTGAAAATAGAGATCAGATTCTCATTTGACGATTTGTCCTATCAATACTTTGAATATGCCACCCCCCCAATGCCTTCCCACCTACATTGTTTTTAATGAGAAACTGGCTGTGCATCTTAGGACGGTACTCTCTGTCTATCTGAGCTTCTCTCTTGACAGCTTTAGGAATCTGGCTTTGGTCAATTTTATTCTATGTGTGTTTCTTTCTTTGACTTTATCCTACTTGAAATTTACTGAGCTTCTTAGATGTGTAAATTAATAATTTTCATCAAATTTGGAAGGCATCTGGCCATTAGATTTTTAAGTATTATTTCTGCCCATTTCTCGTCTCCCCTTTTGGGATTCCCCCTGTGTATATGATGGTGTGCTTCAGCGCCGCACTGGTCTCTTAGGTTTTATTCATTTTTCTTACTTTATTTTTCTCACACTGGATAATATCAATTTACGAGTTCATGGCTGCTTCCTTCTGCCTGTTAAATCTTTAGCTGGGAACTTCTACTGAATATTTCTTTCCTCTTACTGTGATTTCAACTCCAGAGCTGAAGTTTGGCTCCACATTATAATTTCTATCCCTTTATTGATACTGTCTCTATTTGTCTTTATTTATACTTTTATTTGAGACCTCCTTATTAGGTGTTCCTTCAACTCTTCAGACTGCATTTGCTTTAGCCCTTTGAACAAACTTAAAATAGCCAATTTAAAGTTTACAACTCCGTCTTAGCCATCACTTCCTGCTTGTGCAGAACCTCAGGGGGAGCCACAGGGCAGGGCCTAGTGCCACCCAGTGTCTTTCCTGCACGGTGCACAGCTCTATGCATGCACATGCCTTGCTTCCTAAGTTCCTAGAAATGTGTCAAAGCTTTTAGAAGTTGTTATCCAAAGCATCTCATTTCCCAAACATTCCTGCCAAGTAGTTTTGTTACTTTATTGTTTGTTCCAACTGTTATACATTGCCTTAGGCATAAGCAACTAAAATATTTCCCTGTGAACACATGCAAAAAATGCTGCCAAGGTAGTGGCTTTAGTGCTGGGTGAATTCCAAGCTAGACAGGATAAAATAAGTCTTTTAAGTGTATCTTCCAAAGAGCCACCAGAAAAGTCAAAACAAATTATTTCAATTCTGTGCAAAAAATACCACTTTAACTCTGTACTGGGAATACAGGCTGTTACTTTCAAACCTGCCACTCTGCTGGTATTGGGGGTGAGTTAAAATGCCACAAACCTTGCTGTTCTTTCTGTGATTCAGCTGTTTTTCTTAAATGAATGTTCCCTGTGTTGCTGCAAGCTTTGGGGTAGTTTCCAAAGTTCTAAACATGTCTTTATGACAGTATCTGTCAGTGTTTAAGTTGCTTTTAGGAAGGGATAGACATCGGATTTTCTTACTCTGCCATTTTCTTAATGCCACTCTTGGTAGCTTTTCACTGAAGGTCTTGTGGTACTCTGCTCTGCCCTGCATCAAATCTGTAATGCTGGTAAGGCAGGGATGCTTTAGTGAGATCATATTTAAATACATGTGCCAAATACTATAAATCCTTTGTTTTGTCTACCACACCCTTTGCAAATCCTGCAAAAATAAAGAAAGAATGAGAGCATAGAAACCAAAACTTAAAGATCTTATGAAAAAAATTGAACGTAAATTTTTGAAGATAGCACCATAAAGGCAATGTTAGGTTTTATCTAACTGTGTATTTCTCACATTTTAAACTGCTTATCAATCACCCAGGGATCTTTGCAAAATGCAGATTCCAATTTATTAATTTTTGTGTTTGTGTGAGATTCTGAATTTAACAAGTCTCCAGGTGACACTTACTTTGATGGTTTGGGAATCCATTGCCTCTAAGAGAGAATGACTTTAATTTCTTTAAGAATAATTATAGTTCAGTTAGCCTATTCTCTACAAAGAAGCATTTTAAAAAATACAATGTGGTGAAGAAAAAAGTATTAGAACTACTCTGATATTTACTTTTATCTAGTAATGATAAAAGAATTAAATTTTATTATATTTAATAAACAGACTTTGACTAGCCTTCACTCAATCTGCAAGTCAGATTATCACAGATCATTTAGCATTACTTGAAAGAAAGGTGTGATGGCTCTTATGTGAATGGGCTGACAAGCTCAGCATAAAGTGCCCGGTATACAACTTCATAAAAGTTTACTGAAATTAAGCATGACAATAATTATTTAGAAAGTCTTTTTGGGAATCCTGGTATTGAAACAGAACAACCAGATATCACTGGAGGAGCACTCATTAGTACTTCTGCAGTAAAACTTGCTAGAATAACTCATGAACTTGCATTCCCACCAGCATTGCAGGAGTGTTCCCTTCTGTCCACATCCACACCAACATTTGTAGTTTTGGAGAAGCAGAGGGGAGAGGAGGGGCGGGGGGAAGCCAGGTAGAGGGAAGGTAATTGGTGGGACCTCACCTGTTGTGCATAATCCATATGAAGAGTAGAGTATAAATGTCTTAACACAACAAATAATGAAGTGAGGTGAAGGCTATGTTAACCAGTTTGATGTAAGCATTCCAAATAGTATACAAAATCAGCACATTGTACCCCATAAATGCATTAATGTACACAGTTATAATTTAATAAAAAGATAAAAAATAAAAATCTAATCTTTGGGAACTATCAAAAAAATACAACAATTCATGAACAATAATATGATAATTTACCAAAGTTTGTTTGCTCTTAAACAAATACTGTTATCAGCAAAAGATACATAGGAAATATTGATGAAAATTTGAAAAAAACAACTAATAGATCTAATTACTTAGTGTGAGACTTTACCATATATTAATAGTTGAATTCAAGTACATAGTTCTGAATTCTTACCTTAAGGAAATTTGGTAGATGGTAAAATACAAAAGCTAATTTTCTGTGAACCACTTAAAAGATATGTTGAACACCATTTTAACAGCACATGATTCTTTTAGTTAAAAAAGACTTTTTAGAAAAAAGGGGTATAAATATAGTCACAGTGGAATGGTTGCCTTGACTAAATTTTTAAAAATGAGTTTAAAAATGAATGGAATAAAATTTAAGATATTGCATCATTCACGGACTTCATTTATTTCATTATTCTTAGGCATATTATTATAGAAACAAAAATAAAGTCAACAGTGTCCAAAATATTATTTTATTTTGTTATGTCAATATAATTAATTTTAAAAGATCAAAACATTTACAAATAGTTATATTTAAAATGCTTTGTTTTGATAAGAGATTCAGCCTTGAAGATCACATGTATTATTTAGAAATATGCTGGCTACTTTAAGATGAAATACTTTATAGAGTTGAACTTAGATATAAACTATACCATACACTTTTTAAAAATATGTGGCAATTTATTCATGTGGTTTCAAGCAAAAATTTAAGAAAAAATCTGACGTTTACAAGTATAAGTAGAATGTTTTTTTTTTTTTAATTTTTTTATTGAATGATAACTATGTACACATCAATACACTTCTGGGGTACAGTGTGGGGTTTTCACATGCAATCAGAAATACTTCCATCAAACTGATCAACACAGCCTTCATGTCATTTTCTCAGTTAATAAGTAGAATGTTAACAAGTGAATGGGGAGTTAATTTTTGAAATAAACTTGTGCTATAGAGTAAGAATTTTTGATATGATTCCTTAGATATGTTTCCAGTAAGTTAATTATGTTGCTGAAAAGAAAAATACAGCACCTATAAAAATACTCATATCTTCAAATTTAGAATAAAAAATTTTTAACATACTTAAAAATCTTCTATGTGAATGTTTCCATAGTGGTTCAATCTACTTGTTAAAAATAACAAAAGGCAGAATTTTTGATTAGTTAAAAAGAAGTAATTGGCATTAGGAAAACATAAAATTTTACTGATCAATTTCAATAAAAACATTTAGGAAAATTTTGAGTGTGATTGAAATATTAGTATCGTCATTGGTAAACACAGTTGACAATATATCTTCAGTTTGGACATAATCTCATTTTGAGTCGCTTTTCATCTGCTATAGATGGTGAAAACAATTATTTAAATTAACTGAACCCTAGAATCAAACTTTTAATTTTTATACAAACTATTTTACTAGATGTTCAAAATTAGCAAAGCATTTTCGATCAGTATCTAGAAAGGAAAATGTCTTTGACCTCTTTAATGAACAAAATGCACTGTAAAATAATAGTCTTTCCCTTTTCATTTTCTATTTTTGTATATATTTTATAATATATTAAATCTGTGGTTTACAAATAAATATATTTCAGTGTATATTAATAATTATTCAAAGCTATGAATAGTTGATAAACCTCTTTGTTTTAAATATTAATACTGTATATTAGCAACTAAAATAGTTGATCCACTCCCTTCAATTTGATGTTAATTAATTAATTAATTAATTTATAAGAGGGTGTCACTACATTGCCTAGGCTGGTCTTAAATTCCTGGACTCAAGTGATCCTCCTGCCTCAGCCTCACAAGTAAGTGGGACCACAGGTACGTACCACCATGCCAGGCCCTTACTGTATATTAAAGATGTTAGGAGAAATATTTCTTATCTCACTTTTATTTTAAGTGATCCATTTCTAGGAGAATGCATAACATTATTTTGCATTAGACTATGTTTATATTTGAAACTTTTTAAATCTGTATTTTGGTTAAGATATTGCAATTTTTTTTAAATCCCTCAAATTACTTCTTCTTTTCCTTTTTAAGATACCCACAATTTTTCCTCTGAAAAATTAAGTTATAAGCCATGCTGGAAACAGAGGGATGATAGTCTAGAATGAACTGTACGTATAAGTGAAAGAGACTTTTATGTGCCACAGTTAAGCAGACAAAACTGAGACATCTAATTTTTTTTGCTAGAGTAATTGAATTTGAATTGTGATTTCTTTTCAAAATGTAACTTTCCTTGAATTTAAAATGCCAGAGGCAAATTATTCCACAAAATACAGGCTAGGGTCAGAGTGAAGTCAGTTATCATATGCATCAGCTGCAACAAAGGGTACTGTGAACACTGGCTGTATGAGGATAAAGATTGTGATAGTGTCAGTAGTTGTAGTAACAGCATCAGTAACAGAAATTAGTAGTAGTAGTAGTAGGGTTGATGGTAGCAATTGTAATAAATAATGATAGTACTGTGTTTCCTCCAAAATAAGACCTACACCAAAAATAAGCCCTGGCAGAATTTCTATGCATTTGTTAAATATAAGCCCTAACCGATGATAAGACCTAGTGACATTCATTTCGGGGCATAGCAGTAAGGAAGACTGGAATACCTTTTATCTGCCACAGCTCCTTTCTCTGAGCCCTTAGCATTTGTGTGGGTGCACGTGTGGTAACTGTGATCGCAGGCATCTATTGAGCACATGCGAATGTCTAGGGGAAAGGAGTTCATGCATCACTAGTGCCAGCCCCACCAACAAGGTTGGCTCCCCTGTCAGGTTCCAGAAGAAGATGACTTAACTGTATTTTAATAAATGTAGATTGTTGTATTATACTTCATAAAAATAAGACATCCCCTGAAAACAAGCCGTAGTGTGTTTCTTAGGAAAAAATAAATATAAGACAGTCTTATTTTTGGGGAAACACGGTACCTATTTGGGCACAATTCTAAATACTTTACCTATAATTATACACCCAATCCTCACAATCTCATGAGGTGATTACTATGATGACTCCCATTATGTTTATCAGGAAACCAAAGCTCAGAGAATAAAACTGGATTCCAAAATCACATGTAGTAATTGGAATATGGGTATTTAATAGCAAAAATTGTGGCTCAGCACCTATAGTTCAGTGCTTAGGGCACCAGCCACATACACTGGAGCTGGCTGGGTTTGAATCCAGCCTGACCCTGCCAAACAACAATGACACCTACAACCAAAAAATAGCCAGTCATTGTGACAGGAGTCTATAGTCCCAGCTACTTGGAAGTTGAGACAAGAGAATCACTTAAGTCCAAGGGTTGGAGGTTGCTGTGAGCTGTGATACCACAGCACTCTACCCTGGGTGACAGCTTAAGACTCTGTCTCAAAAAAAAAAAAGCAAAAATTGTGGGCTGAGGCAATGCAGTTAAGCACAGCACTATATTTAATAGCTCAACCAGGAAAGAACATCAGACTTAGAATAAATATAAGGGCTCACAAGGCCCTATAGAGTAGCTTCACACAAGGCTTTAGGAAAATGAGAGGATAGAACAGTATTTCCAACATAAGGTGGTGTTACAACTAGTCAGCCATATGGAGAACAATGACTGTACAATTTCAAAGAATCTAACAAAGCACAACAGGGGAAAAAAAGCAAAGACAGCCCTTGGGAGATCTGAAAACTTACAGGTGTGGACCTTCATATTTTCTTCTTGTTTGGATTATGAACTGTCAAAATATGCATGAGATAGTTCCATTCCTTGGGAGTTTGCTGTGGTCTTTTATACTCTACTTGACAAGTAGCCAAAGCCACGTGGTGGAAGTGATTACACCATCAATGCATGTATTTGTAAACTACATGAACAAGTGAGAGTGGAATGTCTCAAGAGGTGTTTCAAAGTGTGAACAGTACTTTATAGTTCACTGGCTAGTCTATATCATCTCTATCTTGACAAGATCAGTGCCAGGCTTTAAGCATCCCAGAGATAAGCATAGAGATAACCCTGTCCTTAGTTAGACAAGAGAATCATGTCTCCCTTTAAACTTTAATCAGGTTTGTTGCATTCTTTTTTGTTTGTTTGTTTTGATGGTTAGCAGTTTTTTTATTCTCTAAAAAATCTAGTACTATTCCAATGTGGTGAAGATATTCTCTGATATTTTAACTTACCATTCTGGAAACTTACAATGTAGCATTTAGAATTCTATCTATCTAGATAGAATTTAAATTTGGAGATGGTATGAAATATGGGCCAAGGGCCACATTTTACACATGGTTAACCACTTGCTGCACTGTTAATTGCAAAGATTTCACTTACCCAATTAATTGAATTGGATCCTTTGATAATAGTCAGTTGGCAGCATAAGAATGGGTCTACTTGTGGACTTTCCTTCTTATTATTTGTTTATCTTTGCATCAATACCACACTATCTTGGTGTAGTACACTAATCGGTAGAGTAGGTCCTGACATTAGTTGTCTTAAGTGCTCAAACTTTTCTCTTCTTGAAGATTGTTTTGCCTATCCAAACCCTCTCTATATCCATACAAAAATCAGATTTGTCAGTTATCCCATTGCCAAAAATAGCCTGTTGGGATTGCAATGTAATAACAGAACAATTTCAGAAGAATAACCATCTTAATAATATTGAGTCTACCCATCTAGAACTTTGGTTCACCATTCACGTAGGTTTTGGTTTTGTTTTTAACATTTATTTTAACAGCATTTGGTGAGTCTCAGGGTAGAGGACTTTCATATCTGTCATTGGATTCCTCCATAGTAATTTTATGTTTTGATGGCATTGCTAACTGTATGTTTATAGTTTCATTGTCTGATTACATATTCCTAGTTTATAAACATATAATTACTCAAAGAAGAAAAGAATAGACTTGCTGGGTGGCTACCAGAGGCTGACGAGTAAAGATGTAAATGGGGAGTTGTTATTGAACTGGAATAAACTTTCAGTTATACAAACATGACATGGTTACAGAGACCCAGTGCCCAGCAGAGTGTCTCAAGTCAGCAATACTTTAACTTGTGCTTATAATTTTGTTAAGAGGTCAGATCTCATGTAAAATGTTCTTACTATAAAAACAAGGCAAAACAGACAGAACCAAAAAGCAGAGGGATGGAAGGAGACTTTTGGATATGATGGACATATCTGTTATCTTGGTTATAGTGATGGTTTCATGAGTGTCTCCCATGCACAACTCATCTAATTGTATGCATTAAATATGTGGAGTAAAGTTTCCTCAATAAAGCTGTTAAACAAGAAGAAATAAATATACAACTGATTTTTTTTGGATATTGATGTGGTGTTCTACAAACTTATCAAATCACTTGCAATTTCTAGTAGTTTCTTGGTAGACTCCTTAGGATTTCCTATCTCCACAATCTTATTGCCCGTGAATAAGGGCATTTTATCACTTTCTTTTCCATCTGTATTGCTATGCATATAAAGTGGACATTGATCTGACAACATATCTTTCAAAAATATAAATACTGTGTCAAGGATGCGTTCCTAAACAATTCAAAGTCAGTAACTTTTTCTAAACACAAAGGTTGTATAGAAGGTTCGTTACTCCAGGGTCCTGGGAGAAAGGAAGATGGAGCTGAAACCTGGCGTTTGCTCTGACTAGGGAGCTGTGTATCCCTGAAACCATCAAGACTGGGACTGGATCACCCCGATTAACATGGAAACTTCTCCTAATGTGTGGAAGCCAATCTGGGAAAAAAACTTCCATAGGACTAGAGAAGCTATGAAGAAAGCACTGGAAATCATAAAGAGAGGAGGAGGCATACAGAAAACACAGGGAAAATACAATGAAGACAGGTTTTCAGGGTTTTTTAAAAAAATCAATCTATTCTCAGGGATGTGGATTTTATCCATTTTTCTCTCTTTGCATAATATAAACCTATTAGTACAATATGAAAGGTAAACAACCACAGTTACTTTACCCTTCACATCTTCCTTGATTATCTATAAAACACTAAATAGTGAAACACAGAATGACGAATACATAGTTCCTGTACCTTTATGACCTTTAGCAAAATAGCTGTCTTCATCCTTAGGCACGATGTTAAAGGAAATCTGACCTCAGGCACCGTCATTCTCTGCTCTTGACAGTGACTTTAATGGAATAGAACCAAACCCCACACTCCAAAAACAGCAAATAGTTTAGATATGAGAATGTGGTCTGGGTAAAATAATCCAAAGATATTTTCTGGATATTTGGCTCACCTAAGCTTTTTTTCTTTTCCGTCGGGGCTATTGGAGGAGGCATTTCTCGTGTGGATGGTACATTTCATACAGTGCTACCCTGAGAAGGTACTGCTTGATGAGCCTGTCCTGGAGGAAGCACTGATCACGCTCTGAACTTACTTCCTTGTTTACGTCTCTGTGTATATCATTACATGTCTCTGTGGTGGTCTGGGAGAAAATAAGGCTCGTAGGGAAGATTTGAGTTAAAAAATAAAAGAAGTATTGAATTTACTCAAGGTTTTAGTCCTTATCCCCTAAGCATTATGGAGACATCTGTGGGTTTTTTAATAGGTGGAACAAATATTTTTTTATGACAAATGTCAAATTACATCGCTCTGCAGTTGGAGATAAAGGAGACCTGAATCTCCAATTGCTCGCATCCTGAACATTTTCACGTGTGATATGGTCTCTGTATAATCACAGGGAACACCGTCATTAATTGAACATTGCCAAAGTTAACTGCAATCTCCATGGTCCAGAATGCCATACCTCATGTCAAATGTAATTTTAATCTTTTTAAAAGGTAAGTTAGTTTTTTAATTGGTTTGAAGTCTTCCCCCAGGCATACTCTTCTGTCTTAAATCTTTTCATTGTGCACAGGAATAAAGCGATGTGCTTGACACAGCAGATGAAACACATTGCTACTGTACCTGACAGCAAAGAAATTTAAACTGACAGGAGTTTCTTAAAAGAGTCACAGAAAAAGTGGACTTTGAAATAGTACAGCTGATAGACACTGGTGTGACCCTGGTCACACTGGGGAAAGTTTCCCTCTTCAACACATCTTCTTTCTTATATGCCTACCTAAGGAGCTAAAGTTTTTCTCTTATTTACAGCTTATTAGAAAGCTTTGGTGTCCAGACTACTAAAAGCAGCTGCAAAGATCTGAAAATATGAATAGAGTTATATAACCCTTTGTTTTAGCTTGACTTTCCATAATTAAAGTTGAATCTGATTCCCTCTTTGCCTCAAGGAAAAAAATAGAATAAAACTCAGATATAGGGTTATGTATTACATTATTTTAACTCAGCTTTCTATACTTAAAGAATAAATATATTCTCTCCCGTGCCCCAATGAGAATAAACCATGTTTCTCCTCACTCATCTCCACAGCTGTAATTAACTCTAACACCCACTCAGTTCCTAATGTTGCAAGAGTCACTCATATCATTAGCTAATTGTTTAGCAAATTCTGTTGCATGTATATGCAAATATACTAAAATATACTTATATTTATCTCTGCCACTTCCTCAGTCCATTTAGTCATTACTTCATAAGTAATGCATTAATAAACAGGTCATCTTCCTAAATATTTTGAGTGTTCTGCTCCCTGAAATATGCCACAAGTGTATTTCCCTACCCCATTTCAAGTTAGGCCTGGTCACATGACTTCCTTTGGCCAATAAAATGTGAGGGAAATTGATGTGTATTATTTCCAGTTGAAAACTCCAAAAGTCAGCATATAAATTTGCCATCTTTGTCTTTTTATGTCTTCACAATTAAAGGAGCTCAGAAATGGAGCTAGAGAATGATGTGGAGCAGAGCTTTCCAGTTGACCCTTAATAATCCATTAATGTATTCTGTGTAGTAAAATGTGAGAAGAAATGGTATGAATCCTTTCCATGTTGAGACCAGTGAGCCTCCTGTTTCCTTCTCTGCTACCTCTTCAAGGAATGATAACAATGACATACATGAGAAGTTGTAACTACCATATTTTAATAATTTGTATCTCTGAGTCACTACATACTCAAGCATGTGGCCTAATTGGCCATAGACTTTATACATGTAAGAGATATATGGATTAATAAAACATTCAGCTCATCAGGTACAGAAGCAAAACTTGAATATATCTTAAAAAAAAACCCCAGGGTGTCCCAAAAATCATCCCTAAAATCTCCATACATTGGGAAAAGAAAATGTGGCTAAATGCATCCTTATACAATATTTATGATATAATTTTACAAAATATTTACCAAATATTCTCTACATATTGGTTACCTCTTTCTAACATTGTGTTATGAATATTGTATAAATAAAAATACATTTAAATACAATTTCCCATTTTCCCTAAGTGTGTTGACTTTAGGGGAAACTTTTGGGACACCCTATATATAAAGATGATAATGATAAAATAAAAACATGATAAATTAATTATAATAGTTATGCCAAGAATCTCCTACAATAGACATTACTGAAGAAATTCAACTTTTGGACAAGACAACTATTAAGCTTGATTTAATGTATCTATATAGAATCTTACTAGTAAAATTACAGAAGCTATGTTCTTTATAAGCAGGTAGGAAACACATATGAAACTTGAGTGTGTATGTGACCAAAAAGCAAACCTCAATAATATCAGATATCAGTATCAGATAGATTCTTCCAGAGGATGGGAAACATTCCTCTACCTGGCGTATGATCTGGCTTATCCTAAAACCTTACAAATAGGCAAGGATGATACATGAAAACTAAAAATTAGAGCACCTTATTTGTAAACTCCTTAGCAAAATATGCAAACAACAATTCTAGGAATTTACAGATCAAGATCAAGAATCATGACTAAGACAAATATAGTCCCGGAATATGAAAAAAGATTATTTTTTATAATTTATATATACTAACCACCATATTAATAGATAAGAAAAAAACAATGTGATATCCCAAAAGGTGTAGAGAATATTTCATAAATTTTAGCATTAATTCATCATAAAAATGCTTAATAATTGAGGAAGAATCTCCTTAACTGTGAAATTATCTACTGATAGTCTACACCAAAAATCTGTCTGCTGTTTAAATCTTTCTCATTTAGTCAAGAGGCAATCAAAGTTGCCCGCTGTCATCACACCTACTTCATATTTTACTAAAGGCATCAGCCAATAACAGTAACATAAGTTAAACAAGCGAAAGATAGTCAAGGAAAAAAGAAGACTGTCAAAACTTTTATTATCACATGTGATTGAATTACTTTCATAGAAGACAAAATATCAGTTATGGAACTTTATTAGAATTAATGCATATGGCAGAGAGGTTAAGTATAAGATCAAAATACAAAAATAAATTGTATTTATACTTAATAGCAGTAGTGACCATCATTCCACTCTCAGCCAAATCTTGGTGCTGCCTAGTATTTGTTGATGAAAACTGACCTATCTTATAATTCTACATTAGGTTGCCATTGTTTCTCTGACTATCACATCATAAAATATACGAAATATGTATATGTGTGTGAATATATAAATGGGAGTGTTTGTGTATATATATATATACAAATATGTGTGTATACATTTACATATTTGTTTAGTAATCTGGAAAATGACCAAGGCTGTTTTTGACCAGAGGGAACCTACCCAGAATAACCCATACTATATGCTCTTACAGGTTGATAAAGCAATCTGAAGCCTATAAAAAGCTTTTGTAAATGATTTGTAGATATTTGATCTAGCCTGTAAAAATATGCAATTAGCCCCAAGGAAGCTATTTTTTAAATAGACCGGATTAAAATAGTGATTCTGCATATGTGTAACAGTCATTTGATTCATTCTGCTGGTAACAGAACCTCCTTAAACCAGACTGAAAACTCTTAGAGCTTATTTCTTTTTTTCTCTTGTTTTATTGTTGGGGATTCATTGAGGGTACAAAGAACCGGGTTCTTATGGCTTCTTTTTCTTTCTTTCTTTTTTTTTAATTGTTGGGGGTTCATTGAGAGTACAAAGAACCAGGCTCTTAGGGCTTATTTTTATTAAATATTGAATTGACTCATAAAACCATTCATTCACATTTTCCCCAAATATCTTTCTTTCTACTGTGTGCATGAGAGACTGTTCAGATGAGGTATAGAAGTCAGTTCAATGTGAATCGGGTTTGAAATGCTCTTTTAATCTCAAGACCTATAAAATAAGGTTTCTGCAGTGGTTTGTCAATATTAAGCAGTTTCATGGTGGTGGACTGAGAAATAATATTAACAATTGGCAATTATTTTAAAAACCTTGCTATAAAACTTGTTTATAAAAATATAACTGAACAATTTATCTTTTAAACTAATTTCTGTGTATGAGCTTAGAAATATTCTTCTTCTCAAAAAAAGTATAGAATTTATATTTTACTTCCACTTCATCCACAACTTTAGGCAGAAGGAGGAAGGTAAACTGATAATGTGGAAACAATAATATACACTCAGAAATCAAACTCCTGAGATATGTAAATTACTTTCCTACATTACCCCACCCCTACCCCATCTCTTATCATTCACAAGGTTTGGACTCAAGTCAGAGCCTTGTGTCATCTGTTAGGAGCTCAGCGACTTTGGTTTGCCTGCTTCATTTACCTGCTTATTTTTGGTCTCCATTTATCATTATTTTTAACAGTTGTCAGCATTAAATGTGATTTGCCACCTCAGCCAACTCACACAGCAAATGCAAATCCTTTTGAATTTCACTTGCAGTTTCTGGACTTCCCCAGTCCTCGCAGTTTTGCTACTTCAGCACTATTTGATTTTGTTCCCATTAGGGACGGTGATTTTTATTGTTTTCAAGGCAAGAGAGACTAAAGCAGGCATGTTCAATTAAACAGGGTCCTTTAGAACCTTAGATGTATAAAAACTGGAGCCCTCATATAATATATCAATAAGCACACTCTAGATTACTAATTACACCGTAATATCCTGTGACAGGTAATACAACAAAACTGAATGCTTTAATCTCCTTCCGGGAAGGTAGCAGAAGGGAGCGCATACTAACACTCTCTAGGTTCTCCTCATCCTCCCCCCTCATAGTACCCAACTTTGTTTTTAGCTTTTAGTTTACTATTACATGACTGTATCCTGGAAATTATAATTAAGAGCCCATTTCTTTGTGTACATTCAAACGTTATGTCATTATTTAGAAATTCAGCTCTTTGGATAGTATTTAATTTCTTAAAACTATTTTAGATTTTAAATAGGATTCATAGCAGCTACTATTTTAAAAATTCTTTGAGCACAAAAGTCAAACTTCTTCATCTCTTTTATCATAGATTCCAGCTTTCTGTGTTCATATAGGCACGTTTCCAAAGCTAGATGAAATGCAAAACCACCCAGATATACATTTCCTTTTGCCCTCAATCTAAAGTCTAGCAAACATACTGAATTAAAAGTAAAGTAGAATATTAAGTCTAAATCTGGAGATTGAAAGATCATAGGTATCTTATTCAAATACTTAATAAAACTAATGTCAATTAGAAAAACTGGTGAAATAAATTCAGACAGTAACTTAATCATATACAACTAAACCATGAACTCCAAAGGGTTAATCAGCAAAAGCAGCGAAATGAGTTGACATGATTCAAGTTCAGACACTTTCCCCTATGCTACCTGCTGCCTTCCCTACCCCTACATTCAGAGCTCAAAGTTATTACTAGGAAAGCACAAACTTCTCATGGAGTGACTATCACTGGTCAAATGTGGCCACGTGAAGTCTGGGAAAGATGGTGGAAATTAGTGCTCTAGCTGGCTCAGACAAATCACGGTTCAGTGTCTGGGCCTGGGTGCCTCATGTCCTGAACCAAACTGGGGCTCTTACAGAGCTATGTGACTCTCTAAGTTATTTTCTCCTAATTAGAGAAAGAGACTAAGGTGGTGGTACTTTTATCTCTTTCCTCTACATATTAGAAGAAAGGGGAATGGCTGATGTGGAAAGATGGCTAAAACAGAGGAAATAAACAATGACGATTCTGTTAAAAGTCTACTGTTTTAAATTAACTGGGTTTGTAATGACGTGTTACAGCAGTCACAGGACACCGACACCATCACCTGGAATACTGGGAATCTTCATTTCACAGCTCCTTCCTGAACTTAGCTGGGTTAGGGAAAATCTCTTCTTCAACCTGGAATCCTCTTACCATTTTCTTTTTTCTTTACTTTTCTCCCCCCCCCCCCCCAGTTTTTGGCTACGGCTCAATTTGAACCCACCACCTCTGGTATATGGGGCCAGCGCCCTACTCCTTTGAGACATAGGCGCTGCCCCCCTTAACATTTTATTTCTTTTATGAAGTTCCTAAAAAATTAACTGGTTTGTGAAGTCATTTCCCCAAGCTGCAGTGTTTCCGCAACTCTGTTTTCTCTCCAGCCTTTGAAATTGTCTTCAGTGAATAGGCTAATGACTGCCTAATCACAAATCCCAAAGAACATCTGAATTTTTTATATTTATCTTGAATTTGCTGAATTTGCCAAGGTCTATCTTGGCAAATTTTTGCCAAATTTTTTATTCCCTCTTAAAAGTTTTTCTTTACCATGGTGATGTTATGGATAAATCATATACATTTTTGTTCTAACTCTAGCAAATATTAAGGTTTTTTAAGGGGCCTTTTTCTCCTGTCCAAACTTAAATGTTATTTATTATAGGTTTTTATATTTCGTCCATTTTACTTACCCTAGAGTTTACCTGGCCTTTTTCCTATACACCCACAAAAGAAATTTGACTCAGACACATGTTAAAAAAATGACATGCTATATCAGTAAAGAAGCATAAATTTGGGTGGACCCTGTGGCTCGGTGGGTAGGGCACTGGCACCACTTACCAAGGGTTGCGGGTTCAAACCCTGTCCTGGCCAAACTGCAACAAAAATATAGCCGGGTGTTGTGGTGGGCGCCTGTGGTCCCAGCTACTCAGGAGGCTGAGGCAAGAGAATTGCCTAAGCCCAGTAGTTGGAGGTTGCTGTGAGCTGTGATGCCACAGCTCTCTACTGAGGGCAATAAAATTAGACTCTTATCTCTATAAAAAAAAAAAAAGCATGAATTCATTATCTTTTTATTGCATTATTTCCAACCCTTCATCAAAAAATTTTGCTTTAATACTACTGAGAACATGCTGCTATCTTAGGAAATCATGCTTATAATAATAAAAAAAAATTCAAGAGTATACTTTTCAAAAGACAAATACTTTCTTAATTAAGCCAATAGACATAAGGCTAACAAGGTGCTTAATTCTGGAAAATAAAGGCTAATTCTGGTGAATAAATCCTTATCATTTATTCAAAATGGCACTTTAAAGTTACTCATGAAATGTTCATGACACCTGAAAATGTCATTTATGCTTGTGTGTTTACCCTTATTTCACAAATGAAAAATTTGACACTATGTGAAATTGAAAGAATTAAAATCCATGACATGCTTTAATGATCTACATCTTTTCATGACATATGAAAAATGTCCTTGGAGTGAAATAATTTCCCTCCAGTGTTATTATAATACAGTCTTTGTGCCTAAGGTTGTAGGCTTGATAATGGCTTTAGATACGTCAGTACTGGGGTTCCTTATTACAAGGATATGAGGAAATTTCCTTATTTCCTACCCTATCCTCAAATCTCTTTCCTAAAACCTGGCTTTCTCGCTCGGAGCTTCCTTATTCTAGGTGAAGTTTTTAGTCATATGTTAAATTCGATAAGCTATAGTAAAAAGTAGCACATTGAATGCTGATACATCAAAGAGCCTTTACGACTTCACAAAATACCATTTCTGAATAAAGAAATATGTATAATACATGGATCCTAAAGGCATTGGGAATGTCTGTGGAAGGAATAAGGAATGGAAGGGATCTCTTGGTAACAGCTGGCCAGCATGAAGGGGAAAAACCACAGATTGTGAAGAATGCTAGTGATAAACATGATCTTCATCTCTTCTAGAATGAATGTACGAATGAACAAATGAAAGAATTATAACTACAGACTATCCAAAGCTGATAAACATCTTTATATAGCATGCCAATTAACTGAAGTTCAACACAACTGACAAAATACATAACATGCCCCTTAAACTATGGACTAAACAAAATAAAGTTAGCTTTCCAGTGTCAAGTTGGAATCAAAGTAAAGTCACTTGTGCTAAAGACCCTGAGAAACAGAGCAAAAGAATGCCAGGAAGGGGGCAGGTTGTCATACACCAATGCTTGATAATAACAACTGTCACAAAAGAATGTAAATACCATAAGCTTGCACAATCGTATCAGAAATTCTGAGGAAGGGAGGATAAATAATCTACACGGATTGATTTATACCATGTAATAAAATTTCATATGAAAAAATGTTGAGTAAAGCTGACACTGAGGATATATTTGACAACCTTAAAAATTAAGGCACCATATGAGCTGGGTAATAACCAGTGAGGATGCATGTATAAAATAATTACATTGAGCAATGCCATGTTGATGATATTGGCTTTTTAGCTACTTCTGAGCAAGTCTTTTGCTGATATGCTTTTCAATGAAAGTGAAATGCATTGTACTTCTCCAGTAAAAGGATCTATACCACGTTTCTAATATTGCAGTGGATTTATTGTTATTAATGGTCTGAACAAGAATAGAGTTCATTTGAACTTCCATTTGCTACCGAGTGAGACGGCCAATCTATTTAAAACTATATTATGATTGAGTGGACATAGCTGAGAGAACTGATTAGGAACTACTTCAACATAGAAAATGAAGAACTCATTAGCTTAATTTTCTGCTAACAAGTCTTTTGAGCCCTTTTAACCAGCACTAAGTTGTCATGGTGAAGGCGAAAGTTAATAGTGGAAGGGGCGAGAACGCCGACCTGACTCTCTCAAGCAGCTAACAAGGTTATTCTGCCATAGAATTGGAGCCACAGCTTATTGGAGCTTGAAAGGAAAGGTATAATTTTTAATATTAGCGACTTAAAACGGAAACATCTCCTTAGCGTTTCTGAAAACTCTGACTGGTCTTGCAGTGATCTTAGTACCTGCGTCTTCTGGTGCATTTTCTGGTGTGTAAGGATTGCACACGGCTCATTCAGCATCATGCTAAAACATAAACTGCAGCAAATACCGTTCATTGTACTTTTTAAATCCCAAGTTTATTTTGCATTTTACATACAAATAAGATGAACATATTATGTTACGATTATGGTTTATTCTTTAACAATTTAAAGAAGTATCAATGATTTATTGCTTTTTCTTTCTGCCCTCTTCTTTGCCTCATAGAAAAGTCTAAAAATATACCTGGAAACAAGACTCCAATTTAAACGATGGGGGTCTCTGAGGTTCAAATGTCTTACATGACTAGAACCCATGATTTCACATTTGTTGACCTTGAAAATAATTTAGTATAGCGATAGATTAAGATGAGTTTTTTCTTATTCCTATGTTCTGTACTGGTCCTAAATCGTGAATACAGTTTGCTTCACTCATCAGGAGTACTTCAAAAAGAATGCTTTTTCTTACAGGATTACAAAAGTAAAGGAGCTCCAGAGGGTGGAAGTAAAGTCTCAAAGGATTTTCCCTAGAAGGTGGACATTAGCGTTTACCTAAGGAAAATTTTTTTAAAAAGATACATTCTTCACACATACAATCTCACTGTCCCATGGTCAGTGCTAAATGGAAGGTCACTGTATAAGCTCTGTGTATACAAAGGACACATTTCTTTCATGGGAAGTCTATCATTGCATTTGTGATCCTCTTAACCCACCTCCCCAGCATGACAGAAAGGCTTTATTGAAAATAAAAATATCATTTGGTTTAATTCCTACATTATCATATCAGAAAATTGCTGGGTTTTTCACCTTGGGTAGGGGATGAGAATTTATACATATGTGGACATGTACAGTAATGCAGACTTCCAGGTCGAAAGAAAATCTCTTGGTTTTATTATTTCAATGACTTTAGTAGAGGTTGCTTCAATCTCCAGAAGACTGTCACAGCCTCTCGGCACTCTGCCCCTTGTTTCTTCCCAGGTATTTATAAGGATCCTAGCACCGCTGTAACAGGTGCTTAGTGCGTGCGGGGCTCCTCGAATCTCCATCCTCTGTTTCCCCTTTACTGCGCCCGCTTTTTCTCTCCCTCCCGCAGGCCTCTGTAGCGTCTGGTCCCAGTTCTCTGCTCATTTCTGCCTCCTGTAATCTTCAGTTATAGTCTCCACATTTTGAATAGAATCTTCTCTTTTCTTTTTCACGAAAAAGTTAGAATGATATTTTACTCACTTAAAAATTGGAGTCAGCACAGCCAGCCGTAGCTAACAAAACGGGCTATAAATAAAACGGAGTCTATTCAAACCTGGCAGAACTTAACACTTACTTCAGGTCACGGTCACGGCACCATGGAATTCTTCTGAACTAAAACCTGTGATTTTTTTCCTGTTATTTATTTATTTTTATATGACCTATATGACATTATCACAGAGTTGCTTATGTATTATCGTTTTAGATGTGTTTCCTGGGTACTTCATTGACATAGATCTGAAAGTTATTTAACAAAATGTGTTTTAAATCTCATTCAAGTATAAAAAATGGGGTCATTACCAGTGATGGCATCTATTAAAATTTCATCTCCAGACTAAAAGGACCCCATTAAACTTCAGCAATGATCTATATGATTTTAAAACATACACCTTTTTTCCTCCAAATTGTACTCTTAAAGCCCCTCAGCAAAAAGTAAGAATGGACCCTTAGTTTTTCACATTACTGGTTATCAATGAGGCCTTCACATCTTTATACAACAAAAAATTATGTAATTTTAGAATAAAAATATATATATAGAAAATAAAAATTACCTATTTAATGACAATTCATAAGAAACTATGATTAAAGTTTTGATGTATATCTTTTTGAAAGATAGGTAGAAATGAAACTAAATATGTGTTTCTATGAAGGTATTTATATATTATTCATATTTTATAAAATTGCTAATAATATGATGTTGTATGTACCTGCTGTTTGATAATCAGCTTCTCCAACTTAATAGTTCATGGCTACCCTAACATACTGACACATACATTTGTAATTTTAAAGACTTCCTAGCATTTCATTGTATTAAAATACCAAGATTAGTTTAATGTTTCCTGCATCTGGAGATATTTATTTTGGTTCTATTTTACATAAGTTGCATTAAGCTTTCTTTTGTATTTATTTCTGTATTATATAATTCTACATGCAAAATTACTTGTGAAATAGGTAAGCTCATGTTTTCGTTTCCTGCCATATTTCGCCAAAATTATTCTTCAAGACAGTGTTCTGATATGCCTGCCCAACAAAATTGGATCAGTTTTCATTTTTCATACATTTGATAATAACTCTTTGCCAATTAAGACAGCTTAAAATCAGAACATATATTGTCACTTTAGTTTGTAGTCTGTATAAGACTTGAGATATTTTCAGTCTTTTTCTGTACTAAGTCTCTGATACACAGAGTACATTACTCCCGCCACATGATTTTAACACTGAGGTTTTATTGAAAATACTTCATATTAGGAGTTCATTAAATTTACCATTGAAAAAGTTCATTCACGTAACCCTAACCCCCCAAGTTGTTTGAAAGATACTTAAAAGTTTTCCAGTAACTAAAGAAAATCTCAATGTATAAATATAAATAATTAAGTAAATAAAATATACTTAAAAACTCAGTCACATGAGTCACATTTCAAGCTACACTTGGCCAGGGGCACAGGACTATATGGCAGGTGTCTGAAGTTCTCAGTCTCAGGATCCTACACAGTATGGTCTCCCATAAACTGTGACCTCACTTCTTACTCTTTCTGCTCACTGATTCCACTCACACTCTAGCTTTCTTCTTCTTTTTGGATCACTGCAGCCCTCAGCATCCTTACACTAGCTACTCTCTCTGTCTAGAATGCTCTTTCCTCACACGCCCCTGTGGGTCATTATTACAACTTCATGTCTTTGCTTATATGTCCCCTTATCAGAAAGCACCTCCACCTCGATAACCCTTTTCTTCCTTTTTTTTTATATTATTCATTTTCTTCTTTTTTTTGCCTGTTTACCTGCACTAGAATATAGCAGCATGAAGGCAGGGACATGTCCTCACTACTACGTCCGTCCACAGTGCCTGGTGAATAGCAGGTGCTTAAGTATTTGCTTTATATGGAAGTGAAAAGTAAAGCTCTTAATTATTTAATGGGTTCTATATGTAGAGGAGAGTGTGTGCGCACTACTGCTCCTCCTCTTTCTCTTCCTGTTTCTCTTCTTTCTTTGGTTTTCATTATGATCACCTATGTTAAGAACCACTTTCCCCTACTGCAATTTTTCCTTTGTATCCCACGGACTTTATTAGCTCTCCGATCAAACACTAATTTTTATTGATTGATCAGTGTGTGAGAAACGCTTTCACTTCAAATGTAGCCTATGTCGATCTTAAACATTCACTCTTGGCAAGAACTATTTAGTGCTAGGGTTAAGCAACAGAATGACTGACAAATAAGTTTCACCCTACAAACAAAGATAAGTGATTTAAACAATTAATTATCTCCCATTTCTAGTATTAGATAAAAGTGAGTTTTTCCTGAAATAGAGATTATCTATAATTTTGTAAAAGACAATAATTACAGCTTCATGCATGTATGCATTTAGAGCTGTTTACATATTTAGCTATGAAGACATCATATAGCTTGCAAATTTTTATCAATAATAATAAAATAAGGATAAAGGCTTAGTTCCTGTAGCTCAGAGGCTAAGGTGCCAGCCACATACACCAGAGCTGGTGGGTTTGAATCCAGCCTGGGCCTGCCAAACAACAATAACAACAATGACAACTCCACCACCACCACCACCCCCCCAAAAAATAGCCGGGTGTTTTGGCAGGTGCCTGTAGTCACAGCTACTTAGGAGGCAGAGGCAAGAGAATCGCTTAAGCCCAAGAGTTTGAGGTTGCTGTGAGCTATGATGGCATAGCACTCTACTGAGGGCGACAAAGAGAGACTTTGTCTAAAAATAAATAAATAAATAAAATAAAATAAAGTTTAAATCACCAATATCTGTATCACCCATTTATCAATCAAAAAACTTAGATTACATTTATAAATAATTCCAAACACGGATGATTTAATTTTAAATGTAATTATAAACTGATAATAAAGTACCTATAAGTACAGAGGGAGCGCTCATCATTGTCGCCGAGCTCTCTTTGGTTGTCTTATATCTTCTACAATCTTCTTTCTGATACATTTCCATACATACTGCAAAAACTAATACGAACTATTTTAATAAGTAAAACTAATCTTAAAAATATTAATCATGCTAAGGTAAGTTTTCATATTCCAATACATCTTGTGGTGTTGCAAGATTACTGCCCTTGGAGGGCACTTTCTCATTTGTCCATTTACTTAATAGTACCTGCAGTTTATCCTCCAGCTTCTCACCAGGAGAATGCCTTCCCTTGGCTACCACTGCCTTTGTTATTTCAGGATGGGTTTTTCTAATGCTTTCTAATTAAATCTCTATTTGAAGACTCTCAAGGGAGTCAGGTCATAAAGCTGCTCATTTGTAGTGAAATTGAGCATATGGAATGTGTAATGTTAGTCTCATAGTTCCTGGAACAGATTACCCTTGCTTTGGGTTTGAATTTAAGATTCAACTAAATTCCATTTTAACATAGCTCACGGATAACAGATTAAACAGAAAATTACAACTATGTAGGGAACTGACACCTTGCATTACAATCCTTTGCATTACCCCGTTGATTCTAATGCATGCTCACCTCCCCCTGCCTCCCCCACCCCCCGCCTTTTTTGCCTGGTAAGCTTTCAGTGACTCTTCAAGACCTAGAGATGTTTACATCTTTTCTGGGAAACATTTTGCAATTTTCAGAGACAGTTGTTTCTTACTCTGATATACCACAGCCTTTGCTCCTAGCTCTATGTATAGCCTTTTAGACAGTTGTAATAACCTACTGACCTATAAGCAAGAAACCCAGGAGTCATCCTTGACTCATTTTCTTCCCTCCTTTCTTACCTAATCAGTCACCAAGCCAAGTACTTTGCACGTTAGCCTTAGTATGTGTGATAGGTAGAAGAATGACTCCCTACACATGCCCACAGTCTAGGCTTTACTATTCAACAACTCTGTAACCTTTGTGTTTCATGTTTTTTACGGGCAAATGACTAAAAAAAAATACAGTAGCACTTATGTAAGGGGCTGTGAGGATTAAATTAATATATACATAGAAGAGTGCCTGGCAGGTCATGAGTACTGTGCCTTCCTTAGTAGGATCTGGCTTAAAATCAGAAGGCAAGAGAGACATTACCATGGTCATATAAGTTGGTCAACCCAGGGCACTAGGACTTAATAGCAAGCAAGCAAACCAAATGGTAACTGCAGCTCAACATAAGCAAGGAAAAAAATCTGCATTATGATGAAAAGAAAGTCTGGCAAGTAAATATTTAGGGAGATAAAGTATTTAACATAACAAGGTTGAAAGAATATTTTCGCATGTACCTCAAAAGTATCTTCTTAAAAAATTCTTAACTTGAAGATTAATGCATGGACTTCAGGCAATTATTGAATTTTCAAAAGCCCATGTATAATTCTGTTACTATTTTAAATAGATGAGTACTTGTTTTCTATGTAGAGCTCTTTCATTGAATTCTTAGAGATGTTTTAAAGCAAAAATGGTTCAGAACCATAGACTAGTATAAATTCATGATGAAAAGATTATGGACAAAGAATTTTATATTCTTGTGAATTGCTTTCGTGTAAGGGAGAAATAGAAGACAATCTTAGACATAAAGTATTTTAGAAATATATGCCTTCGGTGACCTTGGAAAAACTTATTTCAGCCAACAAAATCATGAACTGAGAATAAAAGCATGAGAAAAACAGTACTGTGAGACACCAGGCAGATGGAGGATGTTGAAACTCATGAAACATAAGGTTAAAGTAATTGCTGTAATTATAGTTACATAAAAAGGAAATCACGAAAATTAAATGTATAATTTAATATAATGTAAGAGCAATTATTTGTGTACGAATGATTAGGTTGTTACTTCAAAGACTGTGTTATGAAAGGGGGGAAAGTAGGAGGCAGAAAGGCTATAAAAATTCAGGTACCTAGTTTTATAGTCTTATATAGGCAATAGACAAAAGTAACTTATTATTTACTGACTTGAGAAGTCTGCATTGGATTATGTTTTTAAGAAACAAAGGAAATCTTTTGATGATTACAAATTCAGAATCCCAAATCACTATGGACTCAAAGCATGGTTCATATAGTGAAAGAGAGCAAAGAAATAAAGCAGTAAGAAATAAAATCAGGTGACAGAAAAATAACCAGCCACACAAGTGGAAATAGTAGAAATATATAAATGAAAATATTTCCATATTAAAAAATAACATTCAATTATAAGCATTTTTTTTAGAGATAGGGTCTCACTTTATTGTCCTGAGTAGAGTGCTGTAGTGTCAGAGCTCCCAGCAACCTCTAACTTTTGGGCTTAAGTGATTCTCTTGCCTTAGCCTCCTGAGTAGCTGGGACTACAGGTGCCTACTACAATGCCCAGCTATTTTTTCTTGCGGTTTGGCCGAGGCCGGGTTCGAACCTACTGCCCTTGGTATGTGGGGCTGGCGCCCTACTCACAGAGCCACAGGCACTACCCCAGTTATAAGCATTTTTTAAAGAAACACATCTAGAAAAATTAGGGGTTTGGAAATTTAAAAATGTGAAAAGATTACTAACAAACCTATAAACCGAGTGCATAGGCGGTGACTGTAATTTATGAAAAAATTTAATTCAAGGCAAAATGCATTAAGAGAGACAAAGATGTTTGCTTCACATTGATAAAGAAAATACACATTGAATAAATATTATGTACTAAAAATCTAACTATATAGATCAAATATAAATATAAAAATCTTTACACATATGTTATTGTGGAAGCATGGTCTTCACCTTTCATACATGTTACACAAACGTTAGAAAGTGTTAATGTGTTTCTAATGTTGAAAAAGAGGTATCAAACTTTTATAGAATACTATAATTATTTTTATGACTTATATTTATGTATTTTAATAGATACAGAGCTATCTCATCTAAAATATGATGCAGGAACAGAATCCCAAAATATATGTGATTGATCAGTTTATGTGTGGATTAGTGAGGAGGGTTGGGTTTGGAAGGCTCTGTAATTTGACTGTAAATTTGTCTCAAGGAATAATAAATATTTAACATGAAGATGGAAATGTGTTATATATTATGCATTTAAAATGTATTATGCATTTTCAACAGATTACATTAAAAATCACATTTTCCTGGTGTTAAAATCAATAAGCAGATCAGTAATACTCTCAAATATTCTTTTGTACAATAATAATAATAAATCTTTTTATAATATGTATATGAACAAGAGCAATCAACCTTTGAGAAAAATGTACATAGCTACCTTGAATAGAAATTGGCCTAGTTATTATTCCCTCCACCCTTTTTTTTGAGATAAAGTTTCCCTCTGTCCTCTTTGGGTGCCACAGCATCTCAGCTCACAGCAACCTGAAACTGTTGGGCTCAAGTGACTCTCGGAGGTCGGCCTCTGAATAGCTCACACTATAGGTGCCCACTACCATGCCTGGCTAGTTTTTTTTATTTTTCATAAAGACAGGGTCGTATTCTTGATCAGGTTGGTCTCCATCTCCTGAGCTCTAGCAATCCACTCATCTTGGCTTTCCAGACTGCTAGGGTTACAGGCATGAGCCACTGCACCCTGCCTTGTCATTTTTAAAAATGAATACCCTATTTCTTCACCTTGTAATTAGGCATAACCAGGTGATAGTTCTGGCCAATAGGATGCAAGCTGAAATAGTATGCTCAAATTTCTTTTGCATGCACATTGAGGGAAATTGTATGCCTTTGTGCTCTTTTCCTTCTAATAGTGGGCTGAAATAGAGATGTAATGACTGAAGCTGGGGCAGCCAACTTAGGTCAAGAAGAGGAAGCCACATTTTTAGGATGGTAGAGGAAAAAAATTAGGAGCTTGACCTTGTAAAGATTAGGAACTCACCATCTTTCCTTAAGTTATCTGTTCAGTAACATTAGAGACATAAACTGCTGTCTTGGTCTTCAGTAAGTCAACATGTTTTGTGAATTTTCTCTCGCAGAAACAGACAGTATATCTCAATACATTTGCTTTCTAGTGAGCAGATTTTGCTCCATTAGATTTTTACTAAAATCAAAATGTTACTTAAAGCTTTGTCTAATAACACAAGTCATTTTTGTGTTTTTTAACATTAAAAATAAATTAAATATTAGTAATAATATAAGAATACTCCAGACCACCAAACAGTTTTGAATTTTTGGATATACCCCTCATTGATCTCTTGTTTCTTTCCCATCTACAATGACCCTCAGATCAACAGGGAATAACTATTGAATTTGGTATTTTGAATTGGGTATTCATCATTCCTATGTTCATCTTTTTTTGGGGGGGGGAGGGACAGAGTCTCATTTTGTCACCCTTGGTAGAGTGCCATGGCGTCATAGCTCACAGCAACCTCCATAATGGGCTTAGGCAATTCTCTTGCCTCAGCCTCCCAAGTAGCTGGAACTACAAGCACCCATCACAACTCCTGGCTATTTTTATTATTGTTGTTGTTGCAGTTTGGCTGACCGGGTTCGAACCTGCCACACTCAGTATATGGGGCTGGTGTCCTACCCACTGAGCCACAGGCACCTCTTGACCTATGTCCATCTTTTAATACAAAGCTTGACAGCATGTTATTTGATATTTAAAATGTAATACGTGAGCATCACGCTGTATGTAGTCTTCTACAGATTGCTTGTACTCTAATTATTATTTGTGAGCTTAATCCACGATGATGCATTTTGACTGTGATGCAGTACTTCTTTAGAGACCATATTATAATACATTTCTTTATTTCCTGCCTAATGATCATTTAAATTGTTTATATTATTTTCCTATAAAAGTCAGTGCTGTTATGAACAGTTTTGTTTTTTTGTGGACAAGTCATGGTTTCATTAGAGTATAGATGGTGTTAGAATTTCTATGTCCTAGAGTGTGTTCACCTTTAGTAATTTTTGCCAAATTGCACTGTAAAGTTAAAGGTTTTAAAAATCTATGCCAATACTTAGCAAGGTCAAATTTTAAAAGTTACCAATATGTTAAGTGTAAGATGATACCTTTTGACATTGATGTGTGTTTAATTTTCACTGGAAGTGTGGCTAAGCCTTTTGTGTGTTTTTCAGCCATTTAGGAATTGGCATCTGTAAGTTTCCTGTTGACATTTTTACCCAATTTTCTATTTAATTATTTGTCGTTTCCTTTTTTTTTCTTAAAAAAAAGTTACAGATTAATAGATAGGGACAAAGGATTAGGTTGTATTGTTTGCATTTGTCAGGAAAAAGTTCAAATCGTAGTTTAGCCCTTCACCCAGGAGGTGTACCATATACCCCTACATTGCACCCGTTAGGTGAGAGCTTACCAGACCCCCTCCCCCTTCCATCCTCCCTCTTTCCCTCCTCCACTTGAATTTAATTGTGTTTTTCTTTCTTAAATGAGATGTTAGGATTTATTGGATGAGACTATAGTCTTCATTTAAAAAAATCTCCAGTTATTTTTAATTAATTAAATTCCCGTAAGAAAAAAGTTTGCTTCTGTATCACTGGTATTTATCCTCCTATAGCAAATTTCATGTCCCCAAGTCATAGTTGGAAGTATAAAAACTTGAGAGAGGGATGAATCTTGCTAATTTGCCTCTGTGTTCTGTCTTTCATGATCACCAGGAAAGAGATAATGTTAATAGAAGAAGCAGAATTTTTTGCACTCCTTCTAGTTTCTCTTGTGTGGCGGGTGGTACTGCAAGATTCACTACGGGCACTTGTAGAATTGCTGACATAAAATACAGAGACCTTAGCAGCAGGAACAGATCAGAGGCAACCCTGCCGTTCCTGCCCTGTGTTGGTGGCCACATTCTAGCCCACTTCCTTCTTTCTCTCCCCGTGGGTGCTCCTCCACACGGCCCCTGGGGTGTTAACCAAGCTACATGCATTATTCATCAAATACTAGGCCTCACAGTCCCTGACTGGAATGAAATCAATCTACATTTATCGTGATTTTATATTTTTCAAAAAAACTTTATTTTATCCTTTAAAGGTTTTGTATGATAACGTAAATGATTCGAAGTTCAAAAGGCACAAAAGAAAACATAAGGAAAGGTTGTATATAATATACACATACATATATAGTCTCATTTCATTTTTAAAGAATCATTTTTATCCTATTCATAGAAATGTGTGATATGGTAGACAGAATAATAGGCCTCAAAGATGTTCATGTTCTGATCATTAAAACCTGTGATATGGTAACTTATGTGGAGAGAGGGACTTTAGAGATGTGGTTAAAGTCCGATCATATAAATACTTCACGGTGGAGAACCGAAGAGGTGATTAGGGAGAAGTGCATTTGTAGGAGGAGAGTAAGAGAGTGGTGTGATGTCACTGCCTTTCATGATGAAGAGAGGGAGCTCCCATGAGCCTAGGAATGTAAGTGGCTTTCTGAAGTTAGAAAAGGCAAGGAAATAGATTCTCTCCTAGGTCTCCAGGAAAACATGAAACCCTGAAAACACTAGGAGTTACCTTGGTGAGTCCTGTCTGAAACATCTGACTTACAGATTACATTTGTGTTATTTTTAAGTCTCCAAGTTTGTGTTTGTTACAGAAGCAACAATAGAAAACTAACATGATTCATGCAGCTTGCTTTTAAAAAAATTTTCAATAAAGTCATTTCCTATCAATACATAAAGGGTTTACTCAGGCTTTAATTTTTTAAAATTATTTTTGCATCTGTATTGTACTGCATGTCTTGTTTTATTGTCAAATCATAATCACACCTGTTATGGACACAATACCTGTGTACTCCCAAAATTCATATGCTGAAACCTAATCCCCAAAATGATGGTATTTGGAGGTGGGGTATGTGACGGGTAATTAGGTAATGAGGCCTAGGCCTCATGAACGGGAATAGTGCCCTTAGAAAAGAGATTCCTGAGAGATCTCTCTCCACTCCCACCACAGGAGGTTACAGCGTGAAGCTGGCTCTCTATGAACTGGGAAGTGGGGCTCGCTAGACATCACATCTGGACCTGAGCTTCAGACCCCAAGTAATAAAGTTCGGTTGTTTATGAGCAATCCAGTTCATGAGTTTTGTTGCAGCTGCCTAAATGGACTGCGATACCATTTGTTGAAGGCCCCTGAACTCTTTTCTATTCCAAGTAGGAGTACAATGCACGTCCTTGGGAGAAGTGCTGGTTTTCAAACATACTATTTGGCAGATAGGACAAATCTTCAGAAATGGAATTGACCATTCAAATGGGCATGTTTATTTCACATTTTCATTGATGTTTCCAACTTCATAGAGGTGGTTTTCATTTATATCTATGTCTGAAAATCTTGTTTCTCTATGTGTTGGCTATCACAGAATTTTACTGAATATTACTTTCATCTGCTTAACAGCAAATTAAAAATAAAAAATCTTGGTTGAATTCACACAGCTCTTGTGGCGAGTGAAGTTGAGAATTTATTCATTTATTCAAAAGTAATTTGAATTTTTCTTCCTCTTTTTCTTTCCTTCCTTCCTGTCATTTGCCCAGGTTTGTTCCTGCTGGGTTAATGAACTTTCCTCTTATTCTGTGTGATGCTCTATATCTCTTGCAGAAATAAAACTCTTTGGCTTCTAGCTTTGCTTTTGGAATCTTTGTTAATGTACACCTAAATCTACATACAGTTAGTCAAATTTATCTATCTTTTGGGTTTCGTGCTTTTAAAAATCTTCACCAATATAACTTTTTACACTTCCATGGACTACTTAACATTTTTATGATTTTAAGATTTATATATTTATTTTCAGCTACTGAAAGCTATAAAAAGAACTTAACTTTACATTTTTTCAGAAAGGTATTTACTTATTATAGCACCAGTTTTTAAATACTCTAGATCTATTTTTTTGTTGTCAGTCAGGTTGGAGTGCAGTGGAATGATCATTAGTTCACTACAATCTCAAATTCCTGGGCTCAAATGATCCTACCGAGTAGCTGGGGTTGCAGGCATCTGCCAGTATGCTCAATTCATTGAAAAGTCACACTTTTTTGGCAGGGGAGGAGAGGTGGGATTTTGCTGTGTTTCCACTTGCTGGTCTTGACCTCCTAGCCTCAAGTGACCCTTCTGCCTTCGCCTCCCAAAGGGCTGGAATTACAGGCATGAGCCACCACACCTGTCTCCAGATCTATTTTTAATATGCTTTCAACAATAATAGTCTCTAAGACCATAATTTCCAAATTGCTATTCTAATTGTTTAACAATGGATATATTTAGTGCATATGTCCAAAATTTTTAACTTCAATTCACATTAATTATATTTATATTTACTAAGCTCTTGTCAAGGACTAATATGTTTTCTGCATTTTTATGAAAGGACTGATAATTCAGTATAACTTAGTAGACCCCAATTATGTTGCTTGTTCGGTATACAACATTTTGTTCAAAGCCAACATCATCCCTACCAGCTTTTCATTTGGGAAACCACTCCTCCCCCCCACACCCCCATTCTAGTCAAAGTCTTACTATGCTAATAGTCATGGTGTCCTATTACCCCAGACACAGAGCTGAAAACGTGATCTACTTGGCCTGGTCATGGAGAGTAATTCATCCTCCTGGCAAGCCATATCTAAGTTTGTCCCTGTTTGTTTGTCTGTGCGATTACTTAAACTTTTCTCTCAGTGATCGTGATACACAGAAAATATGAAGGTGGATCTGTCAGAGTCCCTTGTTTTCAGTTAGCTGAAAAATGTGGCCTGAGGGGAAAAGAAAAAGTTGACTGACAGAGAAAAGATGAGGCAAGAAAATGTCCTGGATGATTTTTAAATCTGTGGTTTAAATCACTGTCATTTATATTCTGCTTCTACCCAAAACTCTTTTTTAAAACCTGTGATCTCTATTAGTACCTTCCCAGAACCCAGTCTAGGCCTCTTTCTTGTTGGCATAATCTTTTCTTCTTTCTTTTCTTTTTCTTTTTTTCTGCGACAGAGTATCACTCTGTTGCCCCAACTAGAGGCATCATCATAGCTCCCTGACACTTCAGACTCCTGGGGTCAAGTGATCCTCCAGCCTCAGCCTTCCAGAGTGCCAGGATACAGACTAGAGCTGCCATGCCTGGCCTTGGTTGCATTAACTTCTGATTTGAATGCTTAACACATCTGTGTGGTATAACTATGACTGAAACAAGAACACTGCTTTTGAAAGTAAAACATTCACTCTTCTAGTTCTTCTTAAAGATAGCTTTATTTTTAATAACATATATTGTATATGTTTAGTACTTTAAGTTGAATGAATTATGCATAAAAATTATTTTGCTAGTAGATTTTGCTAGCTGCTTAGTGCAATGATCTGGTTCCATTTTGAAGGTATATGTTTCTAGACTTCAGATTAGCTGGAAATCTGGAAAAATTATTATGTAGTGAATAAACAGTAGACTGGCACCAAGTTGCTTTCCAGATTCCAATATGTAACATTTAATTGCCAAGTGATTACGAAAATTTTATAAATCAAATAGAATAACAAGTGTAAAGTACATAGTGCTTCGCATGGTAGATAGCAGGAAATAAAATATAGTCATCATTCTGTATCTTAAATGATAATGACAGGCTCATTACAGTTATCTTGAAGAGTACCAACAATATTCTCCATTATTTCAATGTCTCAGCAAGTCTAACCAGTATTTGCCTAAAGTGATATATTGATACGGAGAATTTAAAATATTTGTGTTGGGTTCTTAATTCATATTTCCCAGATAGTTACAACTGAATCCTGCTTTTTAAAAAAATTTACACTGATGCTGCTGCCCTGGCTCATACTCCAGCTACATCTGGAGCAGTTCAGCTCCGCACCCTTATGACTCATCACCTGCGTACACATATCCTTTCAAATCTTCTGGAATCATATTTAAAACAAAACAATTAACAACTTTCCACTTTTCAGTGGAAATTCAAGCAAGATTAAGTACAACCTATTTAGTACAGCTTCAATGAACTGAAATAATCTTAACATCTCTTTTTTTAATATCATATGCCTTGCTGTGCCTATTGTTTGTATTTTTCATTGCTGCCTGCTGTAAATTGGCTGGTGTGGCCAGACGTTAGGCACCTTCTAATGAATTGTATCTCAGAATGATCTGGGTTAAACAATTTTTATAACGTTATTAGAATAACAAACATGATAGGAATCAAGAGTTCATTCTTATTTCAGATAAATTGAATACAAAGGGAGTTGTTGGACAAACATAAAAAAAATTGTTGAATAATTATAATCCAAAAAGTTGAAATATTTATGGATTAAACCCTCTGACGTGGCTTCCTGGCTGGACAGGTGACTTTTCTGAACTGTGAACTCCAAGGTTTGAACGTTAAGTGGGAGATGTAGCAATCACAGAAATTCTCACAGATAAGCTAAAGGACTGGGATGTCTTCATCAAACAGGTGACAGTAGCATTTTCAATTTGAGCAGCATGCAGGATTCTTGAATTAGAAAACAGAAACATTATCATGAATTCCCAAAACACACTCTTTACTAGCATAAGTCCTGTTTGGGGACATAAGAAACACTTAAGAAACTAAATTTCACATAAGATTTATTGGGCTTGGCACCTGTGGCTCAAGTGGCTAAGGTGCCAGCCACATATACCTAAGGTAGTGGGTTCGAATCCAGCCCAGGCCTGCCAAACAACAATGATGGCTCCAACCAAAAAATAGCCAGGCCTTGTGGCGGGCACCTGTAGTCCCAGCTACTTGGGAGGTGGAGGCAGGAGACTCGCTTGAGCCCAAGAGTTGGAGGTTGCTGTGAGCCATGATGCCACGGCACTCTACCCAGGGTGACAGCTTGAGGCACTGTCTCAAAAAAAAAAAAAAATTATTGGATTGTAAAATATAATTCTGAGGTAATTTTGTCCTTATAAACTGTATTTGCTTTAGCTAACTAGAAATTTGAAAGCAGAAACAAAATTGTGACCCCCTAAACCACAGAAATTTGAGACACATTCACAGACTCGTTATTATGGATTGAATCTAGTCTTCCCCCCAAACTCATGTGTTGAAAACCTAAACCCTAATGTTACTTTGTTTGGAGATAGGACCTGTGAATAGGTGATAAAGATTGGATGAGATCACAAGGGTGGGGTCCTGTCCCAACGGTAGTAGTGCCCCTATAAGAAGAAACACAAGATGTGCACTGGCTCTCTCTCTCTTTCTCTGTCTTGTGAGGGCACAGTGAGTAGGTAATGTCTACAAGACAAAGAAATCCTTGCCAGGAACCAAGTGGGTCAGTACCTTGATCTCTGGAGCTGGGAGAACTTTCATTTCTGTGGTTTAAGCCACCTATACTTTGGTGATTTTCTCTTGCACCCTGAACTGACCAAGAAACACTATAGTAGAGGTAAGTGATCTTTAAGAATTATTGATATTGGACTTACACCTATATTTTTTCATTGGTTCTTTTACTACCTAATTTGGCCCTAAAACAGAGGTTCAAAGACTCCTCTCTCTTACCCAGAGTTTGTGATTCTTTTTGCCCGGAACCAGTTTCACCAGGTGTTTAGCAACGTGTCATGACCAAGACAGTGTTTCATCTCAAGTGACAGGATCACCTGTGGTGAGGCCATTGTCACATGATGAGCTATCCCCACGCTATCATCTAGCTCCTGGGCACGAGTTCATCTTGACACTCAGGCCAGACTTTCTGGCCTTTCATCAGAATTGAATTCACACATTTAAAGTCTAGGGTCCAGCACATTTCTTCTATAATTTGGTTCCCTCCCTTCCCCTTAATTGGATATGACAATTCATCCCCCCAAAGCTTGATTCATCATCATAAAAAGGCCTTAACCTTTAGAACATAAAATAATATATCTCAGCTCTGAAAGGCACAAAGATTTGCCCCCCATCCTGGATGGGAGTGAGCACTATTTTGTTGTTTCCGAATTAATTTCCCACTTCCAGGAATGAGCAGAACAAAGTGCGAGATGAATTATCAGCAATTCAAAAGATGGCCACATTCATTTATTGGAAGACTTTTTTCACTCCCTTCATTACCTCTCCCTGAAAACCAGCTGATTAATCAACTTGGTAACCTAAGACCAAGTACAAGCACAGAGAAAATACTTCATATGTGTTAGTTTAATAAATGAATAAATACATAACAGCCCCTGCTTCGAATTGTTTGCTCTGGGAGAAACTACTAGGGACTACCCAGTGCCTTTTGCTGATGCAATTTTTCATACCATTCCTTTGCAGTGAGTGGTACACCCCTGGAGATTTTGACTCCACGGCGCACACTGTGATCATTCGGTACCTTCTACTGGTGTCCCTTGCCCAGTGCTCAAGGCATCGGCAGCTGTCCTGGACCATATTATTCAAGCCACCCTGGGCCAATTTAATTAACAGCTACAGTCTCAGGAAGAAACTACCAGACAGTCAAGGGTAACAGAATATGCCACCCCCAAATAAGCCAATTTTCATAGGATTATTTAGCGCTTGAAAAACAGCAGCTGTAAGAAAACCATTCTAACTTTTCTTAAAATCTGAAGATGAAATTCTCGTAAGAAAGATGTCCTCCTTATTCTACAGAAAAGTAATATTTTTGTCATCAAGGGCAAGACTGAAGAGATTTTGTACAAATCGACCCCGTTAACATAATTCCTGACTCCCTTTAGTCTCCCCACATAGTTTAGTTACTTTCTAACAATTGTCCCTCTTCTTTTCTACCTACAAGATGGACATGTAGGTTTTGCCACATTTCGGGGTCTTCATTTTTTTGTGAGGGCTGTCATGTCATGTGAAACTTACATAAATACGTATGTTTTTCTCCTGTTCATCTGTCTTGTACAAATTTAACTCTCAGGCCCAGCCAATAACCCTAAAAGGTAAAAGGTAAAATTCTTCTGTTTTTTCCCTCCTACTAGTATTTTCTGATCTCCTAAAGCTTTAGCCAAGAAAATGCTTTCTAAAAAATGATCTTTCTTTTTGCCTTGGTCTGTTGGTTCTCTTCTCGGATAGAGTAAATAAAACTTTGTCCAAACCTTTGGACTTTCCCACTCCTTAGTGCTAAAGGAAACGGCTTCATCAAGTTACACTTATTAGGTGCCAAATAATGACACCACGAGGAGAGCCCTGGTTGGTGGCCTCCTCATGTATGCTACAGAGCTATACAGGGTTTAGAGAGCTGCCCTCATTATTATTTGTGAACGAGACAGTGGAGGGATGAGACGTGGATTTTTCTCCTAGATGTGAGCGTTTTCGCCACACACATAGCTTTTCCAAAGTGCAACTGTCCTATTCTGAGGTATATCCGTGGTGTTACTTGAGCTATGTGTTTTGGAAAAAATCACATGTGAGACTGATGTACATGCGTGGGTGGTTAAGTCTTACTCTCAAGTACTGATCACCACTAATAAAACAATCCTGACCTTGGGCATTAGATTTGCCTCAAACAAGTTTTCTTGCCACAGGCAAGTCCCATAACCTTTATAATCTTCATTAATAAACTGCAGAAAACATTGCATCTTTCCCAAAACGTTTGTGAAGCTTAAAGGATAAAATGTATCTATAGTATATAGCATGTGTACGTGCAGTAAATGAAATTATTATCATGAGGCTCAGCAGAGTGATCCTGTTTCCAGAGAGTAGGTAAAGAATGCTATCTATTTATTACAGCAGTGAACAGGAATAGACATCTTCTAGAGAAAGGTAGAGCTGACACTATGAAATATTTTATTCTGGAAAAGTTCATTTGGTCAGAAGATGGTCTTAGAATGGAATACAATAAAATATAGGCTAAGTTTATGGAAAGCACTGGCACCGAACCCAATGAAATTCAATTTAGTTCCTTACCTAAGCTTATAAATAAGTGCAGAAGTTGCCTTTCTCCATTTAAAGTGCTTTCAGCCAAGACAAACAACTCAAATCATTTTATTTTCCCTTAGTCTCCCTTAAATGAGCACCTTAGTTATTTCTGACATTTCTAATCCAACCTAGAGTCCTCCATATATTCTATAGCTGCTATTTCTTTTCTCCAGAGTCTATACTTCCTGTCCTTCTAAAAGATGAATTTGGAAGCCCCTTCCAGGTTTCTTACTCATGTTGTTTCAGTGTTTGGAGAATTGACTCCAAAACCTATCATGTTTCCAAGCAGTAGACCCGAGAACTTCCTTCCTGAAAGGGATATGAGGCTGGAAAGAAAACATGCCTATTTTCCAACTAAGGGATGAAACAACAATTGTGGAATCCACACCTGGTGATTAATTGCGAATTTCTGGACTACACCACAGAAGGATACGATTCACAGTGAAACGCGGGAAACATTATAGAGGTAATAACTTCAGGGGGATTCAGACTTAGAAATCACTGAATGCCGCAACTCAAGGAAGACGATATTCCCCATCCCACTGTTGTACCTCAAAGTAGACACATGTAGTTAAGAGCTGGCATTCTGGCGGGGAATCACAGCGTGGAAAGAAGAAGATTCTTTTTCTGACATCTGCTTGTACTAAGTTTTCCCTTCCTTTCTGAAGGCCCATAATTTTTTTGTTTGTTTGTTTAGTATAGTACTGCATCAAGTAATTGATAATAAATCAATAATGGAGACTGATAAATTGACATACAATTGAAAAAGACTATTATTTAAATATGCTTTTCAACTAATGGTAGGTAGGAGATTGATATTTGTGTGAATTAATAGAAAGTTCTAACTCAAAGAAGCAATCTTGCTGTAGATTAAATTGTATCTAAACAATATTGTGAATGGCTAAGAATGTAAAATAAGAATACATCCCTTTAGTCACTTTTGTATAAAGATTTAAACAATTCTCAATTAGTGAGAAGTTCAAGGGATGCTACATAACAGCTCTAATTTTATTGTGTGTACATAATTGTAAATAGTACTTATAGAGTCATACTTAATTCTTCTTGATTCCATAACATAGTAACATTATTTTTTAACTTTTTAATGTTTTCTTCCTTTAAAATATTCTTAAAATAAAAATAATGCATCACATGAACCTAGATTAAAATGTTAAATGTATTTATTTTTTTGGTGAACAATTGAGTTCCTACAATGAGTCAGGCAGTTTTTCTGGATACTGGGAAACTAAATAATAAAAATAAATAAATATTCCTATCATGATGGAGCTTATATTCCAGTTGGCACTTAGATGCTAAGGTTGTAAAATCTTAAAAGAAAATGAAATGAAGGACAAAGATAAGAACTTTAGGGAATGGAGCAGGGGGCAATAAATGTGGTTTTAAATAGAATGGTCAAGGCAGACTGAAAAATAGGACATTTTAGTAAAATATTTGAAGGAAGTAAGAAAGCTAGGAGGTTATCTACAAAGGGCATTTGAGCATTTTTCAATGAGTTTAGAAAAGGTAGCAAAGGTGTTCAGGAAGGATTGTTTCAGGCATGTTTTGACTTCATTTATTTATTTATTTATTTATTTTTGAGACAGAATCTCACTATGTCACCCCTGGTAGAGTGCTGTGAGGTCACAGCTCACAGCAACCTCAACCTCTTGGACTCAAGCAATTCTCTTGCCTCAGCTCCCCAAGTAGCTGGGACTACAGGTACCTGCCTCAGAGCCCAGCAATTTTGTTGTTATTATTGTCATTGTTGTTTAGCAGGCCCTGACCGGGTTTGAGCCCCCAGTGCACGTGGCTGGTACACTAACCATTTAGCAATAGGCAGCAAGCCAGCAGGTATGTTTTTAAAATGGCCTGTAGGTGGTACATGCTGGAACTAGGGAGGAGAGTAAGAGGAGAACAGAGGCACCAAACGCAGACTGCAAACAGGAGTTTGATAGGAGGGGCAGTTTGTAAGGACCTCAGCTTTTCCTGGGAGAGCTGGGGAATCAGTATTAGAAATTGATGCCCACTGCTTATGTTTTAAATGAGCTCTGGCTTCCTCACTGAAGATACGGTATAGAGTTAAGATGAGAGACTAGTTAGGGGGTTATGGTAATGACTGAGATTTCAGTGTCCTTTAATGATATGCTCCTTAACACTAAAAAACTTAAACATATCTTGCTCATTGCTTAATTTTTCCTCCCCGAAAGGACCGCTCTCTAGGCTTCTTGTTCTTTCTCCTAATGAACATTCTCGATGATATTTCATTTCATGATTTGTAAAGGTTAGGCATTATCCATTTGCTTTCTGTCTCAGGAGAGGAAGATTTAGATCTCACACAGCATAACTTTCCATCAGGGGACTCCCAAATATCAATGATCAGAGATCTGCTGTCTTGAATGATTTTGTTTTTTTCTCTGTAAAGACTCCTTCAATATTTTACTTGCAGAGCATATTTCTAGCTCTCAGTGTTCTGGGAGCAGGTGTGATAAGAAGGGAATACTCACGCAATTCAGAATGCAGACTTGAACGCCCATGATTTTATGCCTGCGCTGTATGCCGTGTGCCTTACATCCTGACTACAGGGTGCTACAGAGGATGAACCATGCACCTGTGATCAGATTATTTGTCTGAAGAGGGAGTGTGGGGAATCAGCTACCTTGTGTATAGAGTCAGTATAGGTCAATTTTCTTGGGGCTCTGCAAGGTGAGCTGGCTTGTTTCTTGTCAATATCACCACAGGGATTTTAGCTTGTAATTTCCTCTAGTCTGTTCAGTGATTCACTCCCATTATATGGCCTTTATGTCTTCCTGATTTCATATTCTTTCTGTTCTCATTCCCCTTTTAAGTTTAAATATCTCAGAATTAACTTACTGCCATTGAAATGGAGTTTCTGAAGGAAAAGGAGATGAAAGGCTATAGACGATTGTGATGGTTAATTTTAGGTATCAACTTGGCTTGGCCACAGTGCGCTGGCATTTGTTCAAATATTATTCTGGATGTTTCTGTTGACAAGATTAACAGTTAGGGCAAAAGACATGAATAGAAATTTTTCTTATGAGGACAGAAGACTGGCTAATAAACACGTGAAAAAATGCTTGTCATACTTAAGTATCAGAAAAATGTAAATCGAAACCACTTTGAGATATCGCCTAACCCCAGAGAGAGTAGCTGGCACACATCGCAAGGTCCCAAAGAAACAGTTGATGGCGAGGATGTGGGGAGTAGGGAATTCTCATGCTCTACTGGTGGGACTGGTCTCTATGGAAAGAGTATGGAGATCTCTTAAAGAAATAAAAGGAAACGAAGTGGTTGACACTGAAATTCTACTACCAGGAATTTACTGAGATTAACAACAACAACAACAACAAAAAATGCATTTTATCACCAGGATATTTGCACTAGAAAGTTCACAACTGCTTATTTCATAATTGCAAAGATGTGGAAACAACCCAAATGTCCATCACCACGTGAATGGATGAATAAACTGTGGTATATGTACACCACAGAATATTATTCATCCCTAAGGAAAGATGGAAATTTTATATCCTTTGTAGCAACCTGGATGGATTTGGAGAACATTCTCCTAAGTAAATTATCACAAGATTGGAAAAACAAGCATCACACATGCTCAATACCAATCTGAAACTGAGAGATTAAGAATTGCAGACCCACATGAGAAAAAAAAAAAAAAACTCAATTAAATTCAAGAAGGGGCTTGAGGGCTTCAGAAGCTCCCCACCCAGTGGATATATGCATGGATATATATAGTACACATCCTGGGTATAGGATATAGCTACAACTCTGACTTTAATCTTTCATATGTAACCTAATGGCTTGTACCTTCATATTAATCCAAAAATAAAGAAAAATAAATCAAGAAAAAAACAGTTAAGTCAAAGGACTTGAGTGTAGCCCATTATCCTGTATAATGTGGTGGGCCTTATCTAGACTGACCCGCCCTGAGGAAGATGGAATCCTGCCAGCAGACTGCCTTCAGACTTGGAGTGTAATTGTCATGGTGTCTCTAGTCTGCCAGCTTACCTTGGAGATTTTGGATTTTCCAAGCTTCCAAAATCATGTGGGCCAATTGCTTAAAATAAATACCTCTGTCTCTCTCTCTCCCCCTTCTCCTTTCTCCTCTGTCTCTCTCCCCCCTTTTCTCTCTCCCCCTTCTCTCTCTCTTTCTTTCTCTCTTCTCCACACATGCGCGCGCGCACGCACACACACACACACACACACACCCCTTGATAGTTTGGTTTCTCTTTAGACGCCTGACTAGCAAACCAATCCACCATTTAAAAATGTACACCAGGTAATATCTCTTTTTCCTACCTATTCACTTGTCTTATGGAGGTTTGTGCACTTTTTCCTGATGAACATCGGCATCAGATATTGTTAATTATATGCATCTGAACACAAGTAGACCCCAAATGATAATTTAAGTAAAGACTTTAGTATTTAGAATTGAGCAGTTAGGGAAGCAATATCATCACCCTCATTGTTCCTTAATAAGGCGTATGTTGGCTTGTTTTGCCAGACATGACAGCTACATTTCACACTGCAGGCTAATGAATACTTGAAAAGCCACTATTTTATAATAATTTCCCACTCATTAGAAATATAGTAACAGTTACTATACAGTAATTTCATTAATTATATTGTTATTAAAAAGACCAAACCTGCAAATACATTGGTTTAGAGCTCAATTTGCTTGCAGACTTTTCTGTCAAAAAAATTCTGTATTTTTTCTTATAATTGTATTTCTAAATAAAATTACCCAAAATGTTATGATGAATTAGTTAATGGCTTCTAATAAAATTAACTTCTGCTTCCTTGTGGATTGAGCCTACTTCTTTCTCAACTTTTCATTAAATTTCTTAAGTCAAATTGGGAAAAACCACATTTCTTAAGGTTAATGGATTTCTTTAATTCACAATGCGACTGTCCATACCTGTCAGACATTAGGCTGAGCTATGATGAGTAAGGCCATGAAAAACTCCCTCTGGCATAGCTGGGAAGACTCACTGGGTTATAACGCAATGTGATATGAACCACAGGAAAGGGAAACGTAACTTTCCATCAAAGAAGAAAGGCAAAAGTGATTTATTAACAGAGAGAACCAGGCAAAAAGATAATATTCTAAAGAACAGGAAAAATCTAAACTCTTAGAAATGATAAATGGTTTTTCAGGCTGGGAATCAGAGGAGAACATTCTGGTATAGGCCATGTATAAAGACATGGAACAATCAATTTAATGGAGGTATCAAGGAAATTGTAAAAGTTCCTCTTTGAATTTGAAACAAAGAGGTCCTAAAATTCAAGAGTTTGTTGCAAGGGATGCTGACTAACAAGGGGAACATATCTTGAAAACTTCAAAATGTCCAGGCTTGGCTCTGATTGAAGCAGATGCTGCTGGAGCCCTGCCTATTTCCACTGCTCTGTTCACTGAATGAGGAACACCTGCCAGCACCTGCATTTCTTTGTTGGAGGGCTTTCCTGGATCTCTGAAGCCTGCTTTGCCAAATGAACATGGCAGTCCAAATATCCTGGAGAATTCCTGCTCCCTGCGTACATCCCTTAAACATTGCTCTCCTGTTTCCTTGCTTATTAGTGAGACAACCCTGAGGACCATGCACTGCACTGACTCCCAAATTCCTTCCAGCTAGTTTAAGCTCCAGTTTCCCTGAGTGAGATCATCATTGGGGGTTCCAGCACCAATAACGGTAAGTGAGCATGCTGTGATTTCACTATTATTAAGAGGCTTACCTAGACTGAGCTAGAAGGAAATGCATCAATTATATAATACTTCTAGTATTTAAGAGATCAATGGCAATGCTAAGGTCCATATAGTCAAATGGTTGTTCTTAAGTGTCATTTTAAAATACCAAAACTTTTGAAAACTAAATGAGAGTTTCAGGGCAGTCACCTGCCAACTCAAGGCACAGAGGCGGCACAGTGTGAAAGCCAGGAGGTTTTTGGACACCTTTTAAAATGACCCTTATCTTTTTAACAAGAAGGAAGAATGGCCTAAGACTAATAGGATTGTCATATTAGGTTTTCAAACAAGTCTTTATTAGTCTTGTGGGTTTTCAAACATGTCTTCATCAGTCTCCTGTGCTAAAACCAGAGCCCTGAGACATGTGAAGAGCACATTGAATAGATGTGGTTCAAACTGGGCTGCAGTCTTAAGTTGAGGTTCCACGGACCCTTTATTATGTTCCCTGGTAGAAGCATTTCCATCTCTGAATCCCTAATCTGGCAAAAATTAAAGTTGTGAGAAATTACATCAGAAATTCCGCAAGAGAATCACTAAGAGGGATGTTGAGAAGACTTCCTTCCACTTCAACTCTTGGGTTCCAGACCCATGACTTCTACTTACCAAGATGAGGCATCTCATGGTCAGTATGTGCTATATCATGACTGGTTGCATACACTCTCTAAGCTAGTACCTCAGCTGTGTTTAGAAGGGGCCACTCCAACTTTCCACTAGATTGGGAGCTTTGAGGAGCTGGGAAATACTTTAGGACCTGTGGATTCTCTGATCACATATTCTTTGTCATACTTACTGGCTCCAATCACAAAGCGGACTCCTTGGTCCAAGGCAACACTATTTAAGATCCAACATGACTTAAACAGTCATGAATCAGTCTGTGATCTCTGGGATAACGGTTATGACAGAGGCCCTGAGAACAGAGGAGATAAACTCCTTGTACTATCCAGTACACTTTAGACCCATCTTAAATTCAGTCTGTCCTGTCAGTGGTTGTTTAAGTTGGGGGTTTCAATTTCTGGGAAGGAAGAAAGGAGGGAAGGAAGAAAGTAGGGAAGGAAGGAGAAAAGAAGGAAGGGAAGGAGGGAGGTGGAGGGGGAGAGGCAAGGAAAGGAGGGAAATCTTACAAAAATGACTGTACTGGTGTTTATCAGTTCCTTCTTCACCAATCATTGTTAAGTTCTCTTTATCGTCCACCTGCCCTCAGATCTTAATCCCTGAGGAATCAGAGCCCTTGGTGGACTTGCTGAAGTTGACCACTTATGTTTGCCACTAGCCATGAACACACCAAGAGGCTCCACAGTGAATCAATCCCTGACTTCTAGACTCCATATGGCCTTCATTAGGTAGCAGCAATTCTATATCCTCAAGATAATCAAAGTCAATTGCCCCTTCCAGGGATCTTTCCTGTCCCTGCTGGTCTGTTGGCATGATGAGCCCACAATGAAAGGAACGATGTTGTTTCCTTAAGGTGAATTTGCATATCTCTGCTCTTTCCCATTATGGTATGCTTTTATAGTTTAATATGAGAAGATAATTTGATTTTATTTATTTTCAACTACTTAATAAGTGCCCTGCTGCCACTTTTATGTGCAAACTGCAGTTCAATATCATTGGAGATTAGAGTGCATGAGAAACAGCTAGTAAGAGAATTCAAGAGAGATAATTAGAGACCAACTCATGAAGTTTAGAGTTCATACAGTAGGCAATACAATGTCACTGAAGGATTTTTACACAATGGAGAGTTGGGTTCAGACATATGATTTTAAGGTGTCTGGGAGGATTGAGATTAGCAGAAGTGAGAATGGTCGGTAGGATCTTAGTGAGCCAGCTGCATTCTCAAAGAAAAGCAATGGCATTTGGATAAAGGGGAAAAAGACAGATTGAAAAATATACTCCAGCAAGAGATGTTCTGTTTTGGTCAATAATCAGGCATGGGGCCTGAGAAAGGAGGGAGCGTCCTCACTGAGTTAGGCTTACTCTGTTCTCTCAGCTCCTTGTGCCTCAGCCTTCTCCCTCAGTGTCTGCAGCTTGTCACTCATTAAACACCAAAAAACTCAGAGAAAGTCCAGGACTTCAAAAATTGGCTTTGTAATATAGGATGCAGAACAGTTTTAAAAGTTTAGGTTTGCTGAGGTACTGAGATAAAACAGAGACTATCCTCCAAAAACTGTGCTAAAGTGCTATCACCTCCAGATGGATCTGTTGAGTGCCTGGATTTTGGCAATGGCACCATGGGGGCCCACATACATGCTCCTCAAGCTGTCTACATCAAATATGTGCAATTTTTAATATCTAAGTTATACCTCAATAAAGCTTTTAGAAAGTGCCAAAGTCACACAGTTTCTAAGGCTTTAGCTAAAAATAATTTCATGGCCTTTGAGCACCATCTCCACATCTCAGGTGTACAAACTCCACAGATACGTATAACATGTATAGCTTATATATTAATATTTACATTTAGTTTACATATTTTATATTCTATAACTATGTAATATACTGTATATAACGTACATAATGGACAGATTTCATATGTATATTAAAGCTTATATATATAATATGTACGTACATATATATATGGTGAGAGAAAGAGAAGAACCAAGAGGTCAGCTGGCTAATGTGACAGACAAGATAAAAGATAAATTGCTGGGTTGGAGATGAGTCTTCAATACATTCTCAGTGCTCCCAGGATTGTTTTCTGTGGACAGGAGAAGGACCACACAAAAAAGAGAGCCAGTGTGAGACTGCCTTGAGACATTTGTTACATTTGAGAGGCATGTAAGACTTTTATGTTCAGAAGAAAGGAGACAGCTGGAAGTGTGCAAATTCATCACAGTCATCAAAACGAGTGAAATCAGTCATGAACAGTCTACATGTAGAATACTCAAGAGCATGAACCATGAAGTGATACTAGAAGAAAGCAGAGGTATGATTAGGAGGACCTCCTAACTCTAAGGGGGTATATACCAAAGGCAAGACTGTCTCTGGTTTCTGCCCTATTTTATTTTCTCTTAGCAGGAACACACTTCAGAGAGTTGGCTAGAGTTGCTGCCTGTACCGACTCATCTCTTGGTCTCTCTTCCATGCACTCTGATTGCATTACTCCACTAGCAGTGTGTTAAAGGGAAAATCATCAATGTATGCACTAGTCAAGGCTAGCCTGGGTGGGCCAAATCCAGGGGGTACTCTCCTGTCATCTCTAATTTGAATTTTTATTCCTGTTTGACATAAGTGATGACTTCTCCCTTCTTTTGGCTTCTATGATCCCATATTCTTCTTATTTCTTTCACCTTCCTGGCTGATTTTTTTCAGACTTCTTTACTATATCTACTTCCTCCGTTTGTACTATACATAAGATTGTATCCAGAAGCTCTTCTTGGCCTTTTCTCCATTTCCATCTACTCTTTAACCATAGAAAATGTGACTTAGTAGCTTGGATCTAAGCCTTGTTAACATGCTGATGAATACCAAATCATATCTGCATCTCCCTCTACTCACCCCTTATTTGCTTCCTTCCTACTTTATTCCTTTCTTTATTCTTAGTACTTGAATAGCACAAGGCGCTGTGAGATAGATGTCAGGGATAGAATCTGAGGAAACAAATGTATAACAAGAAATAATAGGGAAGATAAATTACTTTTGTGCCAAGTAAATCAGTAACACTGTCCCTAATGGGTTTACTGTAGATATTCTATTAGTTACAAATAACAACAACAGCAAAAAGGACTCTGATCGATTTAAACGTAGAAGATATTTGTGTTATAAGTGTGGATGATGTCTTACAGGACAGCTACAGGATATATGACAGAGCAAAGACAACCTGGGCAGTACCAATGGCTGGGTGTCATTTCTGCAACTGGCATCATCTCCAGTCATTCTCTTGTTGGGGGACTCCAATACTCTGGATCCCTGCACCACACTGGACTCCCTACTCCACTTCAGGGGTCATAATATGCACTTTACAAATCCATCCCATTGCTCACTCTCTCAAGAATCAGAAAGGATCATCCTATCGTAGCAACCACACAGCAAGTGGGGAAGGAAATATCTAATCCTTTCTCAGCTTTTCTGTAGGGCTGTTTGTTGTCCTGCTGATCATCCAAAAGTTGTTTATTCCCTGGAGGCAGTTCCGGAGCCAGGATGCTGCTGGTATGTGGGAGGAGAAAGTGACTTTGGTTCCCTGGGCTCTCATACTTAGGTCTGCCTTGAGTCACTACGTGAATCTACATAAATCATTCATCCTCTCTGGGCCATTTGTTGTTCATATCTCTATAAAATGCGGCTGTTGTTTCTGAATGTTTGCTAGTCCTGTCCAGTGCTAAGATTCTCTAGGTAACATCTTGCAGCTAAAGAAATATATCAGTAAACCAAATCATCCCCAAGTTTGCAATATTTTATCACTTACTACCTTTCTTGGCTAGCCCTTGGGGAAACATAGATCAGAATATCTTCACTAGGTATTATAAAGGGAGAAGAATACAAATGAGAAATAGCAAAGGTCAGACATATATACACTGGTCAGGTGAACTGAAGTGAGACTCAGAGAGACAATTTGCCAACACTGTGATTGTGTTTATGCTCCTGAATAAAAGAAAAAAATTGTCAGGGAGCAAGATTTTCCTCTTAACAGACAGCTCAACAGAAACAGAAAACATCACAGTATAAAAAGCAGGATATGACTGGTCAACACAAACATCAGCTGGCCGTGACAGGTTAAATACAGTTCAAGTTTTTCTTCCCCAGAGAGGTCTTCAGAGCCAGAATATTCTGCAAAGATTGACAAAGACTATAAATGTGCGGGGCTCATCTTCTATGACATCATCCTAGGAGGCCATCGAGTAAAGTCTCAGTAATGCTAGGAGTTGAAATACCTACTATGTATTTGAATACTAAGTATTAGGAAACTAGGAGAAGACAATCAGCTAATCTTTGATGTTCTAATAAACCACACTAGGGAAAAGCATTAAGTGAAACCTGAAAATGGTATCAATTATTAAGCCCAAACACAAGCAAGTTTGAATTGCAACCTTACATTGATCTGGGATCTCATTGATAGTTCCCCAGGAAATGAATGCCGACATTCATAGGGAGAATATTTTTCTTCTGAACACCAATTATTCAGGGTAGGGATTTAGTTTAAGAATTGATTAATACTAGGAGCAAACTGGTCAATGATATGCCAGGAGATGATCTTTGGGAGAAGCACCTACACACGTAGTTTTCTTACAAAATACTTGTTTGATCTATACTTTGACAAGAGAGCTTTACTTTCTATGTGAAGAGTGAACGATCTTATTAAATTCAGAGAGAGTTATTTTAGGCAGTGTGCCTTTTTGTGGCCTCTGTTTACCTTTACTATTTTTTTTGTTTTCAGGATTGTGGAATAGCTGCTGAATTGCCCATTTTTATTCGTTAATATTTGCTATGATCCTGAATTCTAATAATAAGAAAGAAAAAAAATGATAAAACAATATTTCTATAATTGCACTAATGTAACTGAGATTTGGACAATATCTTGCTATGCAAGAGAATTGAGAGAGTGAACATAAAGAGCAGAATGCTTTCATGGCATGGTGGCTTTCCTGCCGGGGATCCAAAAAGAAACATGACCCCACATGTCCTCCAATCATGACAGTCTAATGGAAAAGAGCCTTGTGTGTCCAAAGACCATGAAAAGTACTATGAAGATTATCTCCCTAAGAGAGGGTGCCTTGAGACTGACATGGGAAGAGGCCCTCTCACGGTGGAACTGGATATGGTTTTCCTAAAAGCAGTTATACTTCTTGGGGGAAGTTGACTTTAACATAGCCATGCAAGAAGACAAGGCAATGCTTACCACTTGGTGATTTGGATTGATGTCAGTTTCAGGCATCAGCAACTCCTACAGTTTGGTCTCTTGCCTACCCTTCCAGCCATATAACTTGCCACTCCTTCATTCTCTAAATTTCCATTAGGTACAACCCCTGACATTTCTCCTACAGCTCGACAAGCTCTGGCATCTCTGTACTTTCGCTGTGCCAGTGTCTTACCATTAAACCCCTCCCCACCCCATGACTGTGTTTCTCATGGAGCGGTGAACTTTCCCAGCACCAGGGTTAGGCGTATCATTAGCACATACAGCAGTTATCATATACATGGTCGGGTTTCGTAAGTATTCATGAAATGAATGAAAAGATAGGAGGAACTGTGGAATAGTGGGTAAAGTTGCTTTAGAAGCCCACTGACACATTTGGACTCCTGTATATCAACAATATTAAGCAATTCATATAACCTCACTGTGATTCAAATATCAAATTCACAGTAGAATTTCCCATGAAGTTCAATGGGATGATGCATACTAACCATAACTTTATGAGGTATTCATATCTTAAAGACTTGTTGGGCAGATGTGTGTGGCAAAGGCAATAGTTATTTTCAGATGTTATTACATTTGCGTGTCTGAATTTCCTAGTAACTTTACCATCACACAGAGATATACGAGACATTCTAACTACCAGCTATAACTAACAAGTGAAGTCTGAGTGTCCATGCTGTCTGTTGCTCTCTCTCAGAGATCGACAGGAACATGTCAAGAGGGAAGAGACATGAAACTCATGCAGCCAGGATAAACTTGATTTTATTAAAAACTAGGACTTTAAGGGTTAGTGTTACTGTAGCATAAGCTATCCTAGCCTGACCAATTCAGGATTGCCCTAAAGTCATACTATAGAAATGACTGTCCACTAAACTCACTTTTGATGAAAACAAATGAGTCAGTGGAGGTAGCAAGAGCAGCTTTGCTAGAGGAGTGAAAGAAGAGTGTGAAGAGCGTCTGGTAGGGGTGGAGAAGAGGGGACGAAGTGTCCAGTGCTGGAGATGCCATCCAGAGTCAGGTGCTGTTAGAATCAGTAAGGCTTTTCCCAAGCCTTCAAAAAGGCTTATATAATAGTCAAAGCTATGTTACATTCTTTTATTTGCATTGTGCTTTGTTTTTCTCCCATCAAGAAAATGACAAAAAGAACAACTTAAAAATTTAGAAAAATCAGTCTTATTTTTATAATTAGAGTAAATTAGTAAATACAAATAAAGTGGATGAAAAGCTTCAGCTTTTTCTGGAAATAGAGCTTTATGCATGTAGGTAAAAGTGAGTCACAGACATCTTTGGAAATCTGATAAAAAGAGTGGGACTTGATGGTCCAGAGCAGGGCTTAGTCATCCTGAGGCGCCTGGGCCCTGGCCTGTGTCTGCAGTGCTGCCTTGGGAGCCCCAAGACCTCTTCAGAGAGTATTCAGCTGCTGCTGCCTGACCCCTAAATATTCCAGAGACTTTTCTGGAAAGAAACATTCTAAGAAAACCAAGGAGATACCGGGAGCCATTGGAGGGTGCTGTGTGGCATCCGCCTGCTGAGGGAACACATCTGCCCAACATATCCAGGCTTTGAAGAGCAGCTGTCCTTGGGATGGACACAGGTGCATTCCAGAAAGGAGAGCAGAAGAAGGTCCAGTGTGCATTCCAGCTCACCAGAAAGCCCACGTGGCTCCGGCTTCCCCAGCCCTCTGCCCATCATGGGACCTCCCTGAGTTGTCCTGTCCTGCATGGGGCTTTCTCTATAAGCTTACCCAGCCTCTCTGCCTTGCCTGTGGGTACTCTATGAGGGTATCTCTGGATGGGTGATCCATGTCCAGCCACCTTGAAGCCTTCAACTTGGTCCAGGGCTGTGCCTAGCTTCTGTTCCCCTGTGACAGATGAGCAGCCAGGGACCCTGGCCTATAATCTGTTCCCTCACCTCTTGAGTCCTGTGCCCCCATCCTCTTCTGTCACCCCCAGCTGGTGGGGGGTGGGGGTTGCCACAGTCCAGCCAGCTCAGCCTCCTGTGGGAAGACAGCCTGGAGGGGCTCCTTACTTGAAGAGGTGCACAACCCCTCCCTCAGAATGGGCCTCTAGGTTCAATATCTGGGCACCTTTGCAGCCCTGCAGCTCAGAGCTCTGCCCTCTCCCCCCTCCCCCTTGAAGACCCTCAGCCATATCCCACTGCCCCCATCCCTCCCAGCCCCCACACTATAGGGCCTGCCACTGCCTCTTTGAGTCCTGCTCACCCCCATCCTTGCCTTTCTCACTGTGACCTTCCCCAGCAATCAGAGATGAGTGGCAGAGACCAAGGGGGCTGGGATCCTCCTTGGGGGCTCACATTGTTTAAAAGGTCTCAGATGTAGCTGTCCACTGTCCTCAGTGCTCCACACATGCTCACAGCCCAGGCAGAGGCCTTTAATTTGGTATCTCTCTTCATCTGTTTCTTTTACCCCCAAACTCTGGTACCCTTAATGTAATGTACAGAGAGCACAAAACCTATTTTATGATGTGTATGTACGTGTATTTGAGGACCCACAGCAGACCTCCCAGGGTGGCTCCTTTCTGTCTCCCATGGTGGCTTTATATGCACTCTTCTTTCCTAATACTGTGTACTTTAAAGAAAAAAAGTAAAATTTTACCATGAAAAAAAATCTGATAAAAAAATAAACATTTTTGCTAAGAAGAAATGAATATACACCTGTAGACATAGTTTAAAAAAAATAAAATAGGGACTCAGAATTATAAACCTTAGGTTGTGATCAGGTATGCCTATTGATACACTTTCAAATTGCTGCCATAATATATGTTAAAGGATCGTCACGTGTTTATAACTGCAAAAACTACAACATACCTGTAAAAGTGACCATTGATAGGAACTGGTAAATAAATTATAGTGTATTTATACAATATAATAATCTTCAGCCATTAAAAGGAATGAAGTCAGTGGCACCTGTAGCTCAGTGGGTAGGGTACTGGCCACAAACACCAAGGGTGGCAGGTTCGAACTCGGTCCAGGCCTGCTAAACAACAATGACAACTGCAACAACAACAACAACAAAAATAGCCAGGAATTATGGTGGGCACCTGTCGTACCAGCTACGTGGGAGGCTGAGGTAAGAGAATCATTTAAGCCCAAGAGTTTGGGGTTGCTGTGAGCTGTGATGTCAGGGCACTCTACCTAGGGTGACACAGTGACATTCTGTCTCAAAGAATAAAAAAAAAAAAAAGAATGAACTTGACGTGTACATACTAACGTGGGAAAATGACTTTATTTAAATGAATAAAACCTGCGTGTATTAAATGGTTGTTAGATAATTTTTTACTATGTTGCATGTGTGTGTAAATAGGAAAACAAATAAGAAAAACGTATGAATTATACAATTCACAGAGAATAAAACCAGGAAAGCATGACTTTAATTCCAATGTAGTAAACATACATATACACACATACAAACACACACACAAACACACTCCTTATGGGGATATTGTAAACTTCTTTCTCACAACTTTGGCTTATTTAGGGTAAAACAAACTCTAAAAATATAATTCACTTATCATGAATCAGATGAGAAATCTCCAACTTTAATTAATGTACCGTGTGATACTCCCCTAAGTGTTTCTAGATGTGTAACATGAACCCTTTTACGGCTTCAACTTCTTAAATGCCAGGAAGGTATATCTGGCAATGTTGGCAGCTTTATTAAGATATTTCTTAGTGATATTAAGAAAGTATCCTTATTTGCAGCTGAGCTTGACAACATTTGATGTATAGGATATGTTGACAATTGTACCAATCAGATCATTTCTGGATCCTTACAGTAGACAAATTCATCAAAATAATCAGCCATTCAATGTGTGTATCTACACAGTCACAGGTGTGACTGACATTTTTGCAGTGATGCTAGGATCACATCTTTCTGGAGTAGAATGTTGATATTTATAGAGCCTCAAAAATAAATTCCGGTAATAATATCCTAAAACTCAGTCATATATCTATGAAAAAAGTAAATCAAATTATAGGGACATCTATAATGAATAGCTATTTTTGTTAATATGTTTGCTGAAAAATTTACTTCCTTGCTATGTTGTGTGTGTAACTGTGATCATTGTGGTACTGATTCTGAAATTTCCTTAGTAAATAAATGCTCTAGGTAACATTGAAGTTAGTTGGACAAAGTTGAGGGCCACAGGCATGGAGCCCTCCACATGAACTTCCCAGAGGCACAGTCATTATTAAGAGATGGGATGTCGGATCTTTGATGAGGTCCGAACACAAGGTTCACATACGTAGGAAAAACAGGAAACCTCCTCCCTTGGTCTCCACACCATGGAACCACCTCTGTACAATGTCTCTTCACAGGTTCATTTGCAGGACTCATTTGAGTGTAAACTGGAGTGAGAGGGGAGGGTAGCGAAAAAGGCACTTGATCATCATGTGAGTGATTTGTAGGACTCTTACTGTGATGGGGATGATAGCTTTCATCAGTTTCACGAAAGTCTGAAGGGGAAGTGGTGATAGTGAAGATAGGGGCTTTAGGATTCTTGATTACTCCATGATTCAAGGCAATTTCACCCATCCCACCATAAGTTCTAAAGTTTCTTTCTTAATAGTTTTCATTTCCACCATTTATCTTAAAAAAGTAAAGAACTATGATGTAGGTTATTAATTTTAGATGAGAAATACCTCAGAGTATCTGAGAAGGTATTCCTTATTAACACACACACATACACACAAACAAATGTCCATCTATACTAACCTGGAAGAGTTAAGACCAAAATGGATGGAGATTTCATAAATTCAAAATACTGTGCTGTCTAAAATGTAGCAAATCCCTATGATTTTTCTCTTCCAGGATAAAGTGGAAGCTCCTCAGGAAGAACACAGATAAACAAATCTGTGAACTTCAGATTGCTCATGGTGAAAGCACAAATGTGCATTGTAGCTAAACGAGAAGATGATAACCCTTTGTTCCTGCACCTGGAGCTGTCTATTAATAGCAGTCACCTAGATGTTGGTAATGTATAATTTTAAAATAGGAATACAAATTACTGGGTTAGGTAGGTCTCCTGCAGAAATCAGCAGGTGATAAAAGAGAAAAGAGTTTTATTAAATACAAATTTTTAGTCCTTATGCAGTGAAGGGTAAAATTGACATGATTCAAGGATTAATTAAACCATTCCTAAAGTTCTCTTTTAGTTGCTGCATGCAAAAATAAAAATCAACCTAAAATAAAAATCGTCGGCAAACACTCTAAGAAATAGAATTATCTCATGCTAACTCACTCCTCTCACTTAACACGCAGCTACCACCTAGCAGCTGCCAAACATGCACTTTGAAGACTAGTTCTGCTCAAAGCAAAGAATTGCTTTTCCTAAGTCACTCAAAGTACATTGTATTCTCTCTCTCTGTCTCCCTCACACACACATACATACATACACAGACTCACACCCCTTGGAAAATTATGAAATATTTGAAATTCAATCTGTATGAATACCCTAAGTATTTGGATAGGATGGGATTACCAAAAGGATTCCAGAGCTTTCCCCAAGTTTTGCCCAAGACTGAGTCCGGTACTTTTAAGAGATAGTAACAGATACTATAGTGTATGTCTTTTGTACGTCATTGAAACTTCATCTTAAGCTAAGTTGGGTGAAATCACTCAGAATTCAGAAAAACAGTCAAAGGTGAATATGATATTAATGCTAAGGAATAATAAAAATCTAGAATAATGATATCGATGCCTCCTGTTCTGCTTTTATCACTAATTCCCTTGCTATACAGATTTTTTTCTGGTTCCATATAAAACAAAGTACTACTTTTTCCAGTTCTTTCAAGTATGCTTTTTTTTTTTTTAAGAGACAGAGTCTCATTTTATTGCCCTCAGTAGAGTTCTGTGGCATCACAGCTCACAGAAACCAACTCCTGGGCTTAGGCAATCCTCTTGCCTTAGCCTCCTGAGTAGCTGGGACTATAGGTGCCTGCCATAACACCCGGCTATTTTTGTTGTTCTTGTTGTTGTTGTTGCAGTTTGGCTGGGGCCAGGTTCAAACCTGCCACTCTTGTTATATGGGGCCAGTGCCCTACTCACTGAGCCACAGGCATTGCCCTATAATGTTGATATCTTAATGGGGATTGCGCTGAATCTATAGATTGCTTTGGGTAGTATAGACATTTTAACAATGTTGATTCTTCCCAGCCAAGAGCATGATATGTTCTTCCATTTGGTAATATCTTTTGCTATTTCTTTTGTTAGGGTTTCCTAATTTTCTCTGTAGAGGTCCTTCACTTCTTTTGCTAGGTATATTCCTTAGTATTTCTTTTTCTTTCTTTCTTTTTTTTTTTTTTTGAAGCTACTGTGAAGGAAATTGTATCCTTGATTAGCTTCTCTACTTAGCTGCTATTCGTCTGTCTACTGATTTGTAGAAATTGATGTCATAGCTTGAGACATTATTGTGTCTCTTGATCACTTCCAGGAGTCTTGTGGGTAAGTCTTGGGGGTTCTTTAAGATAATATCATCAGGAAAGAGAGAGAGAGCGATTTTCTCTGCTCTCATTTGGATGCCATTTATATCGTTCTCCTCCCATTGCATTGGCTAGACTTCCAGCACTATGTTGAATGGTAGTGGTGACAGAGGACATTCTTGTCTGGTTCCAGTCCTAAGTGGAAAAGCTTTTGGTTTTACTCCATTCAGTATGTTGTTAGCTGTGTGTTTGTCATACCTGGCTTTACTCAGCTTAAGAAATGTGACATCTGTGCCTATTTTCTTAAGTGTTCTTGTTAGAAAAGGATTCTGAATTTTGTCAAATGCTATTTTTGCATCCATTGGGAGGATCATATGGTCTTTATGTTTTACTTCTGTTGATATGGTGAATTACATTTATGGATTTGCATATGTTAAACTAGGCTTGCATCTCTGGGATTAAGTCTAAGTGATTGTAATGCATAATTTTTTTAACATGTAGCTGTAATCTATTAGCTAAGATTTTATTGAGAACATTTGCATCCATATTCATTAGTGAAATTGGTCTGTCATTCTCTTTTTTGGGTCCTTTCCTAGTTTTGGTATCAGGGTGATGTTTGCCTCATAGAATGTGTTGGGGAAGTTTCCTTCCTTCTCAATGTTTTGGAATACGTTCCGCACTATAGGTATAAGCTCTTCTTTGAACTTTGAACTGATGCTAATGTGAAGCCATCTGGTCCAGAGCTTTTATTTGTAGATGTCATTAGAAGCTTTTTTATTGTTTCCTTATTCCCAGTGCTTGATACTGGTCTGTTCAGGAGATCTATTTTTCCTGGTTAAGTCTAAAGAGATGGCATGATTCCAAGTATTGGTTTGTTTCCTTCACATTGTCAAATTTCTGGGCATAGAGTCATCCAAAAACCAGAAATTGAGCACTTTAACAAACTAATGAATCATCTCAAGGAAATGGCAAAGGAATAGCAATCCAATCCCAAATCTAGTGAATAAAAGAATTAACCAAAATTAAATCAGATATAAATGAAATTAAAGACAAAAGAATCATTACAAAAACTAAACAGAAAGTTTGTTCTCCAAAAAGATAAATAAAATTGATAAACCTTTGGTCACTTTAACTAGGAGCATAAAATTAAGATCTCTAATAACTTCAATCATAAATGCAAAGGGGGAGATAACAATAGATACCACAGAGATATAAGAGATTATCTCTGACTATTTCCAGAACTATCAATAATAGAATTTTTCTGGTGGGAGCCATTGTTACTGGAAGATCTTTATATAAAGTTTTAGTTACTCTTTACTCAGAGATAATGGTAATTACAAAGGTCCTAAATACCTGCTATTCAAAGTGTGGTCTGTGAATTAATATTATGTTTGTTATAAGTGTGGAATTTCGGGGCCCACCCAGTGCCATTTAATTTGTATTCAATCATATTAATTTGCATAAAATTACTAGATAATTCACATACAAATTAAAGTTTTAGAAGCATTGCTAACATATCACTAGAATAGCACAGTAGGGTGCCATGTGGGATGGAGCATTACAGCTTTGTTTTCAATTTAGCAATATGATGTGGGGTGAGAATTCCATAGATGGGGGTTTATCCTTTCCTGAAATGTAATTACATTGGTGTTAAGATAGGACAGTCGAATTTGGGACAAGGCAGTCATTGCTATTCTCTTTGACAAAAATTTATTAGACTGCACGTGTGGGGTTAGCTGATAATCCATAGATTCTATTCTGTTTATAGAAAAACTTCTCAAAGGCAGCTGACACCATTGTGCCATTTTGAGACAATTTACATCCATCTCCAAGTAGCCAACCTAAAATGTGCTTAGAGGAAAAATAATCTGTCCACTTGGGAATTGCAGTCTGAAATGGGAAAAGTATAATGCCATAATAACAAATGCAAACTGAAAGTTGATGGTCTCCATAGGGTCTAGGAAATGGAAAATTAGAAAGTAAGAATTTGTCGTGGTCTTTTTTAGCACCATTAAGAGGAGAATGGGTACTAGCCAGTCACTAAAAATATTCCTCCACTGAACAGTTACATCTATTTGCAACACATAGTGTCTCATCAAGCCTCCCCTGCTTGATAAATGGCTGCCAAGGACTCTCCCTCTGTTCTGATCCCAACTTCATCAGGCAAGGTTTCCTGATTTTAATTCATTTCCTTAAATCAGTTTTGTAACTGGTAAGAAGATGAATCTACCTTATGGTGCATGTATCCGATCCTTGTTATGAATAAGTTAAGTGTCTTTCTGTTGCAAATCTATTTGCAGATTTGGGAGGAAGCTCTAAAACATTCAAATACTACTAAAGTGAAACACCAGATCTTGGCTTAAATGTGGCTGTGATTTGGTTTAATATTCTAAAAGGGCTGGTCATTTATCAATGATAATAGTTTAAAATATTCAACTATTTTTCAATATTTGAATCGCTTAGTACTGCACTTGATCTGTGCAGTCTTTAGGAGAAAAAATATATGACATATACTCTGAAGAAAGTAGAGCTATCTCAATTTCCACCCGCCCTTGGCAATAGTGAGGAGGCAGCTGAGTGCTCTGGACATTATGGAGGAGACCACTCCTCTGGTGTGTCAATAGCACAACAAAGATAGTCTTGTGCTCTGGGCCTGGAGGGGGACTAGAATTTTTTTTTTTTTTTGCAGTTTTTGGCCAGCGTTTGAACCTGCCACCTCCAGTATATGGGGCTGGCGTCCCACTACTTTGAGCCATAGGTGCCACACCTCAGATAGAATCCTTTTTGCCCCCATCCTAGTTTCCTAGTCCTTAAGCATTTTCTGGGACTTGGAATTTTCCCTGTTAAAACTATGAAAGTCTGAGGCAAAGAGAATGAGTTAATACTCATCTTTCCCTGCCACAGTTGAGTCACTTTCTCTTCTTTATATAATCCTGCAGCTTTCTCATCGTAGAACGCTACCCATCATCATCTCTTCCAGATGCAGTCAATGGCAGCAATGGTGGTCAAACGACCTGTGGAAAAGAACCAATCTCTTTTCACCCAAAATGTTTCAAATCAACAGATACAATAAATGATAGACAATAAAATAAAATTTTCATAAAATATAAGTTTAATTTTTATTATTAGATTAAGTGGACATAAAAGTTATAAAGTATGTAAATGGTTATTGTCAGTTTCTGTATTTCTATAATTGTCTCACTGTGAGTGAGTAGCAAAAAGTCATGGACCACATTCCTTTTCTTTTATTTTTTCTTTCTTTTTTTAAGACAGAGTCTTGCTTTGTCACCCAGTTTGGAATGCAGTGGTATGATCCTAATATTGACTACAGTCTTGGACTCTGGGACCCAAGCTATTCTTCTGCCTCAGTCTCCTGAAATCTGGGACTACAGGCCCACCTCACTATACCTGGCTATTTAAAATAAAATTTTATAGAGATAGGGTCTTGCTGTGTTGCCTAGGCTGGTCTGAAACTCCTGAGCTCAAGTAATCCCCCCTGCCTTGGCCTTTCAAAGTGCTGAGACTACAGGCATGAGCCACCATGCTTGGGTGTATACCTCATTTTGAGGAACATTTTTTTCACATAAACACAGATCTTTCTTCTCCCTCATTTAAATATTTTACTTGTTGTTTCTCTGTTAATTTTCTCCAAAATTATAATCTTGGTGGTGTCTGTATAGGTGATTTTTCTCAATAACCTGGTCTCAGATATTGAACTATAATAATCTCATTCTTCATGCTTTCTGAGACTCTGAAGTATGTGGATAGATTCTAAAACTTGTCATTATTAATATCTATGATTACTCCTTTCTCTGACCACCTCACCCTCCTTTTCTAGATTATTCTCTCTACTGTCTTTAGTAAAATAATTTTTCAGCCCAGCTGGGGTCTGTAACCCATTTATCCTTATCTTTTGAAACTATCATTAAATTATATTTTTATTGTGAAATGCACTATACATGATGTAAATGCGATTTCTGAATTCTAAATAAACTGTTGGATTTTTAGTGATTGAAATCAACCTGTTAATCAGTTAAGAGACATTGTGTCTTTATAAAGTTGAAACTTTCTCTCCATGGTATATTCTCATTTTTTTTTTTTTTTTTTTAGTTTTACAATTCCTTGTGTAGCACACATTTGGTTATTTATTTTTGGCTATCTTTACCTACTGGAAGGTAATCTTGATGAAGGCAGGTAGCTTTTTCACAGTTGTGTATACAGCACCTAGAACTGAGCACCTGTCACACAATTGGCCTTCAGTGATATCTGGTCTTTAGATTTATTCATTAAAATGTTTCTTTACACAAATTTATGAACAAAAATTTTCAGATGAAAAAGAGAATGTGTTTTTACTTATGTTTCATACCTTTGGTCAATTGATTAAGCCAATAATTATAACATAAAATATGAAATTGTAATACAGAATCAGTTTTTATACAGAATATTATGGCAGCACTGAGACAATGTAAACAGTCAGGAAAACTTTGAAGAAGACATTATGCTGATTATTTTCTAAAAATTTTTAATTATTATGGATTTACACTAACTTCACATATGTACGGGTACATGTCATATTTTGAGATAAACATACACAGCATAATGACCAAATCAGGGTAATTGGGGGACTGTCACTCCATGGATATGTTAGGAACTCCATTTCCACTCTTTTAGTTATTTTGAAATGTATGATCTATTATTGTTAACTGTTGTGATATCAAACAGGAGATTTTATTCCTTCTATTTTTTTACTCATCAGCCATTTCCTTTTCCCCTCTTTATCAACTCCTCTCCACTATCCGTCTAAGCCTCTAGAAACCCTCATTGTACTCTCTATCCCCAAGAGTTCAATCCATTTTGTTATTTCCCATACATTATTGAGAACATGCAAGATTTGTTTTTTTGTGCCTTATTTCACTTACCATAATGTCCTTTAGTTCTATCCATGCTATTGTAAAGGACAGCATTTCATTCTTTTTTATGGCTGAATGTTGTTCCATTTATACATGTAACACTTTTTCTTTATTCATTCCTCCACTGATGAACACTTGAATTGACACTACATTTTGGAGGCATTCCATTCCCTGACTTCATATTATACTACTAAATTATTGTAACCCAAACAGCATGACACTGACATAAAAGTAGACACACAGACCAATAGAACAAAATGGAAAATCCGGAAATAAGTACACTCACTCATAGTCAACTAATTTTGACAGATGTACTAAGAAGATACGTTGGGGAAAGGACAGTCTCTTCAATAAATGGTGCTGTAAAGACTAGATATCTATATGCAGAAAAATGAAAATACATCCCTATCTATTGAAATATATAAAAATGATCTTCAAAATGGAATAAAGATCTAAATCTAAGACCTCAAAATATGAAACTATTATAGGAAAACAGAGAAACACTATAGGGCATTCCCTACACAAATGTTTCTTGAGTAAAACCTCAAAAGCATAGGCAACTACAGCAAAAATGGGCAAATGTGATTACAATAAGCTAAAAAGCTCTGCACAGCCAAGGTAACAATCAACAAAGTGAAGAGACAATCCTCATCATAGGAGAAAATCTTTGCAAACTACTCATATGACAAGGGATTAATAACCAGATATAAGGATATCAAATAAAACAATAAGAAAAAAATAAAATTAAAATGGACAAAATATCTGAATATATATTTCTCAAAAGAAAACATATAAATCACCAACAGGTATATTAAAAATATTCAACACTTTAATGCAAATTAAAGCTATAATAATAAGATATCTTCTGACCCAGTTAAAATGGCTTTGATTCAAAGACAGGCAATAATGAATGCTGGCAAGCATGCAGAGAAAGTGGGAAACAGGTACATTGTTGGTAGGGATGTGAATTAGTAGAGCCACAATCAAGAACACGATGGAGGTTCCTCAAGGAACTTAAAATAGAACTATCATATGATCAAGCAATCCCACCTTTAGATAAATATCAAGGAGATATCTGCCCTCTCATGTTTATTATAACCCTTTTCACAATAGCCAAGATATGGACTCAATCTGTGTGTCCAACAATGGATGAATGAATATGCTCATTCAGTTGTGGTGAGCCGATATAGTCAAATGAAGACAGAGATGATTCAGGGTGTATTCTGGGAAGAGATGACGTTATGAGAAGTGAAAAGTGCAGTGAAAGCAACTTCAGGATGCCCAGTTGGGTATTTACCAGCTATCACTTGGGATTTAGAACGACATGAAGATGAAGCCGGAGAGGCACTGGTGCAGGGTTAAGAAACCTAGATTTTTTATTCCTTTATGTACATTATAGAAAACCATTGAAGATTTAAGTACATATGGAACACGCAGATTTCTGCTTTAATAATAAATGAAATTGAGCAAGACATAGCCATGGAATATGTGATAACAAGTTTGAATTTGGGTATGGTGTGTAGTAATAGGGAGGAAAGAACAGATTTGAACATTAATGCTATTTGGGAAGCATTTATGAGAGAATTGGCAAATACATGGATATGGGAGACAAGAGGAGAAAATGGACTTGATGAGGGCTATTCTCTAAAAACAACTGGTGCTGTGACCAGGTCAAATTTTACATTAGCCAAAAAAAAAAAAAAAGCTTTTCTTTCCTTTGCAGAAAAGATGCCCTTTAAAACAAAGCACAAATACCTAGAAATAAATTTAGCAAGATATGCTCAGGATATGTGTAAGCATAATTTAAAATTGTGCCGATCCATAAAATAAAACTTTAATAACTAGAATATGATATCTTGTGCTTGCATGGAAATAGTATTTCCATTCATTGTAAAATCAAACAGAAATCACACATTTCCAAATGAAAACACCACCATAATTTCCTATCCTATTTTTCTACCTTTTGATTTATATCTTGGAAAAAAACTTTCTATGCCTATGTAAATGTGGAAGAATGAGAATAAAAAGGTAAAGAGAAGTGTTTTAATGTAGAGAATTACTTCTATGTATATGCTTTGCTGTACTAATTAAAACATGTCATAGCAGTTTGAGGATTAAGAAATCAAGGGAACAGAATAGAGTACCAAAAAAAGTCACTTATATGGAGTATCTACTATGAGATAGTATAGGTTTTCAAAAATATCTGATGAAAAAATTAGATTACTCAATGAACCTGATTAGAATAGCTAGCTATGTTTTGAGGGATAAAAAGCTGACCTCATGTTTCTTAAAACAATAAATTCTAAATGGTACAACTATTCTAAATGAGTCACTATCAGTAAAATAACAATGAAAAACTCCACTGAACTACTAAAAATATTTGCAATACTTATGGCAAAGATATAATTTTGGCTATTTTTTTGTCGCACTTTGGCAAGGGTCGGGTTTGAACCCACCACCTTGGGTACATGGGGCCGGCGCCCTACCCACTGAGCCACAGGTACCACCCCTATAATTATATTTTTAAGTGAAAGAAATAAGTTTGATATCAGTATATATAGCCTGACTACATTAAAAATAGCATGTGCACATGCTTCTATATTTTCATATACTTCCAAAGAAGTGCTGGAAAAACACACTCCAAGCTACTAATAATAGCTGTGGCTGAGATGAAGAATTAATGCAGTGGGTAGAAGAAGGAGTGTTACATTTTTTTTTATTTTGAACACTTTAATATTTTTCCACTTTTTTTCCCACTATGGCCATATATATGACACATGTGTCGCCTTATAATAAAGGCTACTTAGTTTATAGTGCTGAATTAAATGTTATAATGCTCTTCAGTGTAATTGGATTTCCCAGCAATATAAAATTTGGAATACAATTAGACATATTTCCTCTCCAATAAAGAATGTATTTTAGTAGGCAGGTGAGCAGACCTGCTCTGGAGGGACAGATACAGAGCACCAAGGAAAACAAATGTTAGTATAACCCACCCATATGACTGTACAAGCAACCCCTCCATGTGATTTGACCTGCGAAGTCAACAACTCAGTTAAACATGCCAGGAATACATTTATTCTGGAGATAGAGGTAAGTGATTAACATAACCCTATGTTAAATATTTAACAAAATCTTCTGATATTTTTATTCTGGTTTCTTGCTTATCGGGCAAACTTCCTATTAATAAATTGACTTCCCCCAAATTTCTGCATATGTCATAAGTTAATAAATTGAATTCTCATTTGTACTTCAGGCTTTGTAAACTTGATTGATGTGAATCTCATCTTTAGCAATTGACCTCTCTGGGAATGCTGACAAAATCAAACTTCTGAGCACAGGAAACCAGTCCTACAGCCTAGACCCGGTGTCATCTCCAAGGTAATGCCACGACTTTTAGAAGGTTTTCACTCAAATTAAATAGACTTTTGCTGAAAATGGTCCATCTTGCTAAAGTGCCCTATTTCTATCAAATTATTTTTCAAAGCTTGATCCAATCCTTATTACCTCCTGCATGAAATCTTCTATTATCATTAATAGTTGACCTGTTTCTTCCCAATTTTTATAGAAATTAATTTCCTTCTATTATTTGAGTATTTTTCTCATGTTGTAATTTTGTTTATTTATAGCGATTACACTTGTACAAAATTAAGCTTACTGATATTTTTGCCTAAACCAGTGTTATCTCTTGTAATTATTTACACACTCACTGTGGTTAAATTTTAATAAATATTTGTTGATTTCAGCTTTCTGATTATCCTTTTCTACTCTAAACACCCCTTTGAACTAGTTTCCATACTAGCATTTAAACATACTCCCTATTATGTTTTCAGTTTTTATTTTATATTGTTAATTTCATGCCTTTTTTTTTTTTGTTTATACACATAGCAGTGGAAAACACTTAGAAGTCTATGTGAAATAAATGCTCACTGAAGGAATTTAAATCCATTATATGCCTTTAGTTAACCACAGTGATTAGTATCATGCTTTTAATAAAATAGGCCCCTTTTCTATGTTAAATAAACCAAACTGAAATGAAACTACAGGAGCTTCTATTATAACTTAAATAAATTAAATTAATCCATGAATCTTTCCAGATAATAACTCTTAGATTTCTTTTGAAAAGAAAAGAAAAATCCAATCATTGTTTGGGGACTGGGTTCACATTAAAGTATGATACGAAGTAATAAGCAGAGACTCATCAGCTGTTCAATAATTGTTCTATTTATCTCCTCTCTATCTGCTTCTAGGGTGAAGGATAATATCCTTTGAGTTTAAACATCCTTTTTACATATTTGAAAACTGCATTCCTTTTGTTAATTGCTTTAATTACTGTGACCCAAAACATCCCCATCTTGTCTGAAATGTTACTCAGGCCAAGAATAGAGCAGGAAGTGCTTTATGGAAACAATATTCTTTGTCTAGTGTTCTATATTGGAATTTGGTCACCTTGCTTTGAAGAGTTTGATTATCTTTGCCTATGTATTGAATGGGTTATAAAAGCACAAATGTGATGCATTCAGCCTGCATAAATAAAATATTTCTATTGTAAGTATGAAACAATTACTTGCAGAATTATATTCAGGCAATTAGTTCTCATATTCATTGCCATTTACTTTGGGGGTATTCATTATCCAAGGGTAGTAGTTAATGTATCTATAAACTTACGTTCCCTGTACATAGTTGAATCCATGGTCTTTGTGTTTCTGCCCTCTTTTAGGCTAAAAAAATCAACTAGTTTCTCAAGAAAGAGTTCTCTATTTTACAAGATCAAAAACAGGGTACTGTCCTATCTTGTTCTTATATATTTCTGTGACTACCTTTTTTAAAAATCATTAATGGTGGACAAACTCTGAAGATGCTTTTCTGCTGTCACTGTAACAACTTGCCCTTTGGAATGTCTACTGAGAAGCAGCTGGCTGTTTTCTCTTCCTTGGAGAGGAATTTTGAGTTAGTGAATTAAACAATATGTGAGGTACCAATGCATGAAGTCTCACCCTTGGCCCCCTGCTGGCAGTCAGGGGCTTTGTGGAAGACAGGAATAAAAGAAAGGAGGTTGATGGGAAGTGAGAAGAGAACACTTTGACCAAAAATAACAGACATCGAGGATGCTGAGAAAAGGGAACATCTATACACTATTGGGAATGTAAGTTAGTACAACCTCTATGGAAAACTGTATGATTTCTCAAAAAACTGAACCCTGAACTATCATTTGATCCCGTGATCCCACTGCTGGGTATCTACCCAAAGGAAAAGAAATCATCATATCAGAAAGATATCTGCACTTGTATGATTTTTATAGCACTATTCACCACAAAATAAATGGAATTAAACTAAGTTAATTAATGGATTAGTGGATAAAGAAAATGTGGTATATATCCACAATAAAATACTCTTCAGCCAAATAAAAAAAGGAATGAAATCATGTCTTTTGAAGCAAACTGTAGTTTTAAGTAAGAAAGCTATCGTTTGCAGAAACTGATAATAATTTCATCTTGATTTTTTTTTTTTTTTTGTTAAATAAAACTGAAATGCCTTTCCAATTGAAGTTTGGGATAACTTGCCACAGATGATTTTTTGAAAATACTATTCTTGCACTCTCTAGCATATATTTTAATTTATATTTTTTTTTACTCAGAAAGTACTACTGTGGGTTAGTAGATGTATATTCAAACTACAAATTAATAATCTAGATCCACAAGGTTAAAAAAGATTTTGGCAACCCTAGTAATAGTCTCATTATGTCTATATTGAACCGAACCAGTTGATTAACATCTCAGAGCCTGGAGTGTAAACTAGTAGTTATAATGTCTGCTTCACAAGGTCAGTGAGGAGGATGATGGGGTGATAATGATGTTGGTGCCCTTTATCAATAACTTATATGCTTGCTTTTGTGATATATATTAGATGTAACTACTTGAATCTCCATGGCACCTTAACAAATTATTGTCTTCCTTTTACTGGTGTAAAACAATAATTGTCCAAGATTTTATAGCAAGTTAGTGACAGGATTAGAGCACAGGTAAATCAGATGCCAAAATTATACACTTAACTACCACATTATAGCAAAACTTCCTATAGCAAAAACTTTCCATGCACAATATACCTAATTCCAGGTGATTTACATATTAGGGAGAAAATGTTTATTTTTAAATAAAATTATCTTTTAAGAATCTAATGAGTGTGATTTATTAATGGATTATGTAGCACTACCACCATTCATCTTTTATTCCTTGAAAAAGGTAGTTGTGCTGATTTCTATTTTATTTTACCATAGGGAGTTAAAGTTCTATTATTTACTTAATTCAGGAACCATGATGATTAATACTATAATAATAAATCAAAGGATTGGGGGGCAGGTAGAAAGCAACTAATTAGCATGGCTTCAGCTGTGTGGTACTGCATGAAAAAATGTTTTATAAACAAAAAAGTTTTGATTTTTAAAATCTGTCTTCCAAAATGTAGTTGTATTACTCACAAAAGTTTCCCTTCTTTTCTTATGTCTTTAAAAAACACTTTTAAACTGGTTCTATTTCTACCCACAATAAAGAAGATAGTTATGCAAAACGTTACTGGGGCCTGGTACTAATAGCTCCCTAGGGTCTCTCTGAGGTACACAAAGATTTATTATTTGTATGTTCTTTTATTTACATACCCTTTGTACCACCAGCACCACCATTATCATCATCATCAATGTTTATCTTGAAATGGGGCCTCATTTTTTAAATTCTGTGGATTCCCTTGCAGTCAGTCATTTACAACATACACCCCTGCACTTGGAGCTTCATAATACACAACAATGTTTACTGTGATTTCTCCTGAGTCCAGGACATTATTTGGGGAGGGCAATGAGGAGAATAGGCTGAATGAAAGAGAAAGGAAAACAGGAAGAAGGACCGAGTATAGCAAAGTTCCCTAGTATGCCTGCAGTGCCAACTTCAAACCATAGGCATTCTGTACCACATTACCAAACCTACCACACAATTCACCTCTTATCAGCTGGGTTTTTAGGCCTAGACTTTTCAAATATTTATTTTGCTACTTTATTACAAATAATTAAAACAAATGTTTGAGAAAAATGATAAAAAGCTTTATATTCATATTGCTATTTAAGTAATATAACATTGGATTTATAGTTGAATCCCACTGTCCCGCTCTCCACAGTTACATCGGCGTCATCAGGATGGGCAGCGAGGGAATAAACCATCCCCCACACCAACTCATGTAAAATAATGGCAGTTTAGTTCTTACTTGTGCTAGAAGTCTGTGTAGTTAGGCACTTGGGGACCCAGGGAAATAGGGAGATCACCATTTTGAACTTCTATATTTCCCATTCCAGTAGGAACATAAAATCTCTGGTGAGTCTTATGCCAACTAAACGCTTCGCCTGGAAATTAATCATGTTACTTCCATTAATACCTCCCATTTACCCAAAGGCATGAGAAAATGTAAACCTATTATGTGTTTAGATGGTGTGAGAACCAGAAATATTGGGGAATGCCAGTAATGAATCCCGTCCTGTGAAGTTGCTGCTTATCCTTCTCAGTCATACACAAATCCCTAAGTTCTCCATCAAATACCTGTTAGGGACACAGGTTTTTAAACTTTACACAAATCGTATTTTACTGTATTATTGTTTTTGCTCCTATTTGGTTTACTTTTTAGTCACTTATGGCATTATCTAAAATGTTATGTATTGTCCAGATTTGTTCGTTTTCAGCTTTTTTTTTTTCCTGTTGGTCCAGTTTTCCATTCATCCATTCCATTTGGATATTTCCTGTTTTGCCCTTTTTGATTATTACAAAAACTTAAACATTTTTTGCACCTAGCTGTATGCAGTTGAGTAAAACGTTTTCCTGAATATATAATTTAAAATAGTATGTTGGGGCACTAACTCATGTACTACTCACTGTTACTAATTAAGACCAAATTATGCCTTTAATCTCCTTGGAACTAATTTTTACTTATTTTAGAAAGTAAGGAATAAATTTTTAAAGTTTGTACATTAACATTCATCTAGAAGCATTTATTTAACAGTTTTCTTTTGTCCAGGAATTTCATGTCACCTCAATTATATTTCCAGTTCACCTACAGTTCTCTTCTTGAGGTCTTAATTTTATCCATTGTGCTATTTAACCTTGATTCCATCAAAGCTACACTACCCTCAGAACAAGTATACACACTGATATGTGTGGTAAGTTTTGCTATCTGGTTGTACAAATATTAGTATTGTTGTGCTCCATTTATTAAAAATTGCCTTGGGTATTACTGTTCATTTACTGCCCCATAAAATATTAGAATCAGTTGTTAAATTCTATGAGATAGACTATCAGAATTTTGGTTGCAATTAGATTAAATTTATGAAGCAATTTAAATTACAATTGTTTTACAATATTTAGTTTACCTATCAATAATAGTAGATATATCTCCATTTACTTAGAAGATTTTGAACCCATCTTTCAGCTGTATTCAAATTTTTCCATAAAGAACTTAAATAAATTTTGTCATAATTATTCTTAAGTACCTTATACAATATTTGCTGTTAGCTGTTAGTATTACTAACTACTTTTGGTTATATTTTCTAGGCATTTGCTTCTGGTATATAGAATGGTCTTGATTTTTATATAAACCACTTATCCAAAGAGATTGTTGATACGCTTACTAATTGTATTAAACATTTGTAGAATCTCTCAGATTTACTACAAAGATGATGGTATCATTTTTCAACACAGACATTTCTTTTCTGCTTTCAATCCTTGAAAGAGTTCTTTGTGCTTTCTTGTACTAAATTTCCTAAACCACCAATGGAATATCAGATAGAAGGAATGATACTGAGCCTCCTTCAACTCCACTAGAGGTTTAAGTTCAAATGTTTATATGTTTGCTATTGAGTCCTTAAAATACTGATACTCTGTATCAATTTAAGGAAGTTTCTTCTATTTCAAATTATGTTTTTGTTTGTTTTATTGTGTTTTTGTTGTTGTTTCTGGTGGTTAGGGGGTGGGACCAAAATTAAGGCCAGAAGGTTAAGAATTCTGAGTAAATTTTCTTCTCCAAGATATCATATTGAAAAATAAAAGTTTCGCTTTGTTGAATAGCAGATTTTTATTTTTAAATTAATATGAGGGTAAAAATTTTTAGATTACATTATTTCACTTCCAGGGTAAAGTTCCAGTTATAAAAGAACCCCTCCCCCAGGGAGCGTGTTATCCATACTCGCGATGTGCACAACAGGTGAGACACTGCCACATGCCCTCCTTCCTTCTGTGGATTGTTCTTCTCCCTCCCTCCTCTGCCTCTCACCTTCTCCTCCTCACATATTAAATTATGTTTATGATTTATTGTTCATATGAGCATGTAATTGTTTATATATTGGTTTCATATTAGTATTGAGTATATTCCATTATATATTTTCCCATTACTGAGATACTTCACTAAGAAGAATGTGTTCCAACTCTATCCAGGTAAATGTAAAGATGTAAAGTCTCCGTCTTTTTTAATGTCTGAATACAGGGTATACATTTACAACAATTGTTGATCCATTCATGGGTTGATGGGCACTTAGGTTGCTTCCATGACTTGGCAATTATGACTTGAGCTGCAATAAACATTCTGGTGCAAATGTCTGTATGGTAAAATGATGTTTGTTCTTCTAGGTAGTTACCTACTAACAGGATTGCAGCATCAAATGGAAGGTCAACTTTTAGTTCCTTGAAGATTCTCCACATTTCTTTCCAAAAGGGCTATATTAGTTTGCAATGCCACCAGCAGGCTAGAAGTGTTCCCTTCTCTCTACCATCCACACTGGCATCTGCAGTTTTGAGACTTTGTGATGTGGGCTAATCTTTCTGAGGTTAGGTGATATCTCAGAGTGGTTTTCATTTGTATTTCTCTGGTGATTAAAAACAAGTATTTTTTCATGTGTCTGTTTGCCATTTGTCTGTCTTCAGAGATATTGCTGTTCAAGTCTCTTGCCCATTTATAAAGGGGATTGTTTGATCCTATTGAGTAATTTGAGTTCTCTGTCGATTCTAGTTATGAGCCTTGGTCAGAGTCATAACATGGAAAAGTCTTCTCCCATTCTGAAGGCTGTCTTTTTGCTTTGTCTGTGTACCCTTAGCTGTGCAATAGCTTTTTAACTTAATCGAATCCCACTTGTCTATTTTTGGGGTTGCTACAAATTGCCATGGGGGGGGATCTTCCTCATAAAGATTTATCCGAGGCCAAGGTCTTCAAGCATTTTCCTCACGCTCTCTTCTACAAATGTTACTGTTTTGTGTCTTAAATTTAAGTCTTTTATCCAGCAAGAATCAATTTTTGTCAGTGGTGAGAGGTGTGAGTCCAGTTTCAGTTTTCTACAGGTCACTAACAAGTTCTCCCAATACCATTTGTTAAATAAAAGTTATTTCGTAGTTCATGTTTTCGTTAGGCCTATCATAGATCAAATGACGATACGCGACTGGGTTCATCTCTACATTCTCTATTCTATTCCAGAGGTCTATGTTTCTATTTTGTGTTGGTACCGTGATGTTGTCATCATTACAAACTTGGAGTATAATGTAAAATCTGGCAAGATGATGTCTCCAGATTTTTTTTTATTTGTTATTCATATTTTTCTTTTCTAATTCCATATGAATTGAAGTACTATTTTTCCAAGGTCTTTAAAATATGACATTGGTGTTGATGGGGATTGCATTAAATTTATAGATTCCTTTGGGGAATATTATTGACATTTTAACAATGTTTATTCCCAGCCACCAGTACAGTATGTTCTTCCATTTGTTGGTATCTTCTGCTATTTCCCTCCTTGAGGTTTCATGGTCTCTTTATAGCAAACTTTCACAACCTTTGCAGATTTTTAAAACCTTCTTTCATTCTAGTCTACTCCTTTATTGAGAGCATTGCCATATTAGAATTCAAATTTTATGTACACAACTCATCTTATTCCCCAACTTGAAATTGGCCCAAAGACTTATCTCTGCTACTTAATGAATGTTAAAACTAAAACTCCTTGTAACTGAGATTGGCAGATAACCAACTTAAATACCATTCCCAGTGTACATTCCTTACCTTCTGCTTCCTCTTTATTTTTCTCCTTCTCCACATATGTATTACTTTGTCCTGAGCTCTAATATACTTTGGAAGGTGAACTGTATATTGCATACACATTTAAATCTCCATTGTTCATATTTGATTTTTTAAATTATATTACTGTCGTCAATTCAGTTTGTAAAACAGTCTTGAAATCACCAGGATAAGATCTATCTTAGTGTCAGATAATTTGATTTTAGGATTGATAAGGGAGACAGAGAAGGAAGAGGACGGGAAAAAAAGAGCGAAGTGAGTCTGTTTCTCAGCTTTGCCGCTCTTGGTCTCTTGGCATGATTCATACATTCATTAAGAACATATTAATTGAAGTTTGGCAATCAAGTAACAGTTTCTAATAAGGGTTCCCAGTTGGAGTTAAATTTGAACTGATATGTGATAAATAAGTTGGAGCTAATTATAAAACTAAATGGAAGAGAAATAGGAAAGAAAAATGTTGCAGGTAAAGAGAATAAAAGCAACTTAGAGTTCTGGAGATTTCAAGGTTAACATCCCTCAAGTTACTTTATTTGCCTTACAAAGCATGTATCAATAATTTTCAAAAATTTACTGCTTTATTTCATTTCAATAAATTCAGTAATCACTTGTTTTGTTTACCTTGTAATTCCAGGTACTTTATAAGATGCTAAAATTTGTGGCCTTCTCATTTGTGATTTTCTATTTCAGAGATTCAGTAGTGCTGACATTTGTCAGGCATCTTTATATTTTTGCTTATGATTGCAAATATATAAATTTTGTTAGTTTACTTTAAAAAGTATTGACTATGTCAAATATAGCTCTTATATCAGACGTCTCTCTTTCAATTCTCTGATTGGATTTAAATTTGTTTATCTTTGTGTATTTTCTGATATATTTATATGCTCATGTTTTTCCCAATTCAAGTCTACATTTACTCACCTTGACATTAGATATTCAGATGCATACAGGCTTCTATTATGTTAGTTACTTTTATGTCAGTAATTATATCTGCTTTTCATTTGGTAACAAAGTGTCCATTCAAACTAGGGATTTTTTTGCAACTCTCCAATGTACTAAAAATTAAAATGTCATTGGTGGCTTCAAGATACATTGAGTTTATATCTCATGGATTGTACTCCAGTGAGTTTGTGCTCAACCTATGTAAAAGTAAGACTACATAATCATTATTCAAAGTATGTTCCAAGTTTGTTTGGACTAATAATTATACTAACAGTTTGTGAAGTAATTTAAAAGAGATAGAAAATATATCTCTATATTAAAATATTAAAAGCCAAATATTTGTGTAAGGCAAGTCATAGGAATGACGTAAACAGAAGCTGAGAGAAAGATTTAAAGTACATTATAATAAGGGAATGTATTATACATGATATGTCTCTCCATTTATTCAAAATAAGTGGAGGGAAGGAAGATGTCAGACTAGAGGCATCTCCTTGCTGGCTACTAGCAGTGAAACAGGCGTAAGTGCACTCTCACCACCTCCGGCTGGGAGAATCTGCACAGCAACATCACTCTGGGGGCACAGTGAAGCAGCAGGAGACCTCAGGAGCCAACAAAGAGGTCTAGAGCTGAGAAAAACTGACGCAGAATGCAGGGGCTTGGTAAGAGAGAGGCTGGTCAGTTGGCTGGCTCACCCATGGAAGTCTGAGGACAAAAATCAGCTGTCCTCTAGTATTTTCCTTTTGGATTGTGTTGCTCTACAGGGCAGTGAGGAGACTCAAACAGAGTCTGTCAGGTGGGGTTGAACACTAGGTGGAATGATTTCCCCTTTGGTTTGGCAGCTAGTGGGGCACTGCCATTTTGGGAAGGCCAGAGAGGGGGTCTCAGTGCATGGCTGGCTCTGGCATAGCTGCTGAGATCAACCAGTCATACTTTTTTTATTTTTATTTTTGAGACAGAGCCTCAAGCTGTCACCTTGGATAGAGTGCTGTGGCATCACAGCTCACAGCA
>CAUYQV010079761.1:0-18304 GCA_963574575.1 Galagoides demidoff
GCAGAAATTCATCACACCCAAGCCCAGAGGCCCCGAGGAGTATTGATTGAAGCCAGACTCATTTCCATAGTTCAGCAGGCTGAGCTGGAGCTTGTCGTGTGCTCCAGACCAGCTGGCAGGTCCTCTGCACACTTTAGGCTGGAGCAGGGAGCACTGGTAGTTAAGAGACTCTGTAGGGAAGGGAACCACGCAGAGACCAGGTAAACAGGAGAGGCCTCCCTGGGAATTGACAGCTCTCGGTCAACAGGGCTTTGTTTGTTGGGATCCCCTGTGGACTTGGCTCTGTGGGGAAAAGAAGACAGACAGATGCCCAATCCTGTCCCATGGCCAACATGCACTGTGTTTGTGAACTGGTGGATCAGTCAGGATGAGCTGGGTTCTGCTGAGTAACATTTGTGGATCTCAGCGCTTTATAAAATAAAGGCTTATTCCTCACCTACATTTTTTGTCCACTCTCCCTTAACTGTGATTTTCTTCCATCTCTTTAGGTTGTTGACTGTGGCAGAGGAAAAAAGAGAAAATGTGAGAAATGTCACTGAATCCTAAGGTTTCTGCTCAGGAGCACCCACTACTTCCTCTCACATTTTATTGGCCAAAGAAGATCACATGGCCCAGCCTGATGTGATCGGCAGGGCAGTGTCCTCCTACTACACAGGGCACTGAGTGTTTATGGGCAATAATTCAGTCTACTCTTCAGAGTGCTGCTGGTGTTGTTGCTAACACCAATGCATCTCTGGGGAATTGTCCCTTGCTGCTGTTAGACCATGTTTTGGGAAACATGCAGGTTCCATAATTATTCAGCAAGGACTGTGTGACATGCCTAAGCCTACATCAGGGCACTTATTCTTCTGGCCTCTGTGATTGGCTTTGGACATGTGACCCAGTCAGGACCAATGAGATTCTGCCTTTAGACAAATGATGGCTTTTTAACTTCTTTTATTTCCATTAAATAAAAACTTTAATTACATAAGTGATACATGAATATGTTGCTAGTTCAACAAGCTGGGAAATTAACGTTTAGCCCCACATCTCAGCACATTCCCTTCACGAAGGCTCTGAGTGCCTCTCCCAGCCAAACCATACCCCACAACCCCTGGGCCCTGTAACCTCTATGAACCACTCTGTGATGCTCTAATAAACATGCCGAGGCACACGCATAAATACCTGGCATGTGTTATAACACAACTGAGCCCAATCTGCTAGACAATTTATGTCAGGGTGACTCCGTGTTGTCCACCTGACAAAGCCTCAGTGCACTTCTCTGGCTGTGATATTGTGCTGTGGTTTTTTGCCAGATGTTACTAGTGGGGGAAAATGGGTAATGCATGCACAGGACCTCTGTGTCACTTCTCATACAGCACATGAATCTAGAATTCTCTTAAGATCAAAATTTAAATGGAATATATATATTCAATCTTTGATAGCGTACACACTCATATTTGACTTGCCTCAAGTATGTGCCTTGGCTCACTACACCTATGTCTCAGGCACAATCAAAACATGAATTCTCCTGGGCACCATAATGGGGGTACAGGTGAATGAGTGACTCCAAAATCACTGGGAGACAAGGCAGCTAAATTTTGAACTTTTGTTGACATGACTGGAAAATTCAAGCATTTCCCCTTCAAGAACGGTCCCTGAGAGGCAGGATGTAAGCCTCACCACTTTTATACAATATCTTGATACCACAACGAGCAATGTGTCTGCCCCAAGTATTTTTTTAAAAAGCATTATAAGACATGAAAAGAGAGAACTCTAAAGATCTCCTGGATCCAGCCATACCTGAAGATAAACTACCCTGGATGGTTAAGCTATTCGGATTAACAAACACTATGCATTTAATGAAGCCAGTTGGAGCTAGCATTCCTGTCATTTGAAACTGGAAATGAATTCTCATTACTGTGTTGTAGCTCCAGCATCCACATGAAGGAGAGCAGAGCCAGGAGGGGTGAAGAGACAGCAGTCAGATGATGTAACCTGACCTCCTGAATCTGGCCAGGCCTGAAGATGGTGTACCTAGGGATTGGCAAATTAATGTTATGAGTCAAAGATTTTCCTTCTTAAGGAAGTTTGTGTTGGGGTTTCTGTCACTCACAACTAAAAAGTCTTGATTGCCCTGCTGATTCACAGTAGTTAACACTCAGTTAGTGTTAGTGAATACTCGGTGACTAAATGTTGACTAATAGAATGAACAAAAGTGAACATGTGTGACCACCCCGCAATAAATTCTTGCTAAGCATCAAGAGGGGACAGACAAAGGTTCTGGAAGGATCCACGATATCCCATCTGCAGGTGGAAGGCTCAGGACTGGTGACCTCTGGAGGTTGCCTGTGAGGTGGGACTTCATAGAGGGGCTGGATCTGAGGTGGGGACCCCAGACAAGCAGGCAGCAGGAGCAAAGTTCTGGGACTAAAGTGAAAGACAGTGTAGAGTCTGAGCATCCTGGAGCAGAGGCTCCATGAGGATGAGATGCAGATAAACTGGGCAGAGGATGGGGCCCCTAGTGTCCTGGGGAGGCGGGTGTCTGCTCCAGGTCCAAAGAGGGCAACATGGATCACTATAAATGCTCCACACCAGGAAGTGATAACAGGGTTAAGAGCAGAGAGCTGAGAAGACAAATGGGGGCTTGTGAGGCAACAATCAGTTGGCACCACAACCTGTCCCTGACCCTGGGTCGGATCCTAAGCTGGGTTATCCTGCCACACCCCCCATCACAGCGTCCCACAGCTGATCCAGGTGGAGAGCAGCCCTGTCAGGGCCTGGGATATGCAGCCCCCAGAGTGCAGCCAGGGGTGCAGGGAAAGGGGAAGGAAGGGGCCTGAGGACAAAAGGCCCAGGGCAGAAAGGATGTCCCCCAGACCTGCCCTCCAGTACAACCCCCAGAGACTTCCAGAAGCCCCTCAGGGGACAGCTCAGAAAACACTGCTCTTCATCAATGAGACAGTTGGCCCTCAAAACAGCATTCCTCCTAAGAGCAACAGGAAATGAGTTAAAGAATGAAAACTCAATTTCTTTTTGTCTAGACACAAATAATAAAATTTCACAAAATTATAATTTCAAGTGCAGTTTACTGGGCAACTACTGTCTCTCAGATGTGATTTTCTTTTTCTGAAATGCATTAGTGGACAGTTGGCCTGGGTGTAAATCAGTATTTGTATCTGGAGCAGGGACAGACGCTGACGTCCCACCATCTCTACATCCACATCTCTGCTGCTGCACAAATGACATCGCCACGTGGTCCTAATCCGAGTCCCAGCACGTGCGTGGCCTGCCCAGTGCCCTGTGGAGAGCAAAGGTGCCCACTGCCAACACACACACTGCCCAGGATCCTGTGCTGGGCACTAGGAGCTCAGCTGAAAAGCCATTAACATTCCATCCCTATCCACCTGCAGCCCTGGGCAGCCTGGCCCAGCCACCCTCTCACAGGGCTAGAAGGCCCACATTTCATTGGGCCTGGGGCTCCTCGCTCATTACAGGCCTGGGTCTCCAGGAACTCGCGATTCTGGGACTGCGATGCTCCATTTCACTTTCAAGGTCTGGTCGAGAGGGAAGGACCAAAGTCCGACAGGCTCCATTCCTTCCTGAAGTTGTAGGAAGGTGGGAAAGGAGAAATTTAGGGGGAGGGCGCCCCACCTCTTCTCGCCTCTTTGTGGCTCTGTGTTCGCCAGAAGGTGGCAGCGTTTCTGGGCTTGTGCGTCTGCGGAGCCGCACTTGCCTAAGGCCTCCCCGCAGGTGGCTGCCTCGGCCTCTTCGCAGGGCCCACGTGTGTTCACCTCTTCTCTGGCCACATGCTGGCCTCCTTCTTCGGCCTCCGGAGTCCAGCAGCAGCGCGGACTCTGACACGATGCAGGGGGGATCTTCTTGGCCGGTCAAATCCCTCGGCCGCATCCTTGGGGTTCTTAACCGTTAACAACAGAGACCCGCCCTTCGCCAGACTGAGCAGGAAAGAGCCGGTCAGAGCCGTGCTCCCCAAACTCCAGCGCACAGTCTGCTCAGACCTGCAAGAGCCTGTCAGTTACCCAACCCCCTAGGGACATCTCTGCCCCTCTCCCAACCCCACTTGTAAACAGACTCTTCGTGAGGGGCTGGGAGAGACCCCGCTCCTGCCCAGGTACTAGGCCCTTGGGGCTTCCTGCAGGTCCTTGCGCCCAGCCCCACCCCAGGTTCGTGTGGCCAGACCTGCGTTTCCCTGCCCCACACTGCTCGCGCTGGGGTCTGAGGCTGCAGCGAGCTGTGATGCAATTACACTTCAGCCCACATAGGGAAACTCCACTAGGAAACCAAAAAGGCTTCAGCACAAGTGCTGTCACGCAGTAGCTGCTCAATAAATGCTGTCATAATGAACTTAACATGTACACGCTCAGGATGCACAGAAAATATAGACATCTGGGATGCACAGAAAATACAGACATCCACTAAGCTGTGTTGCAGGACGTGGGTGAATGAAGCCCTAGATGAAGGGTCTTATCGGATACTTTCCTGTCTCTCTCACAATAGGGCCTTGGCCTCATTCTTTGTATCAAGTGTACATTTACGTTCCTAAACCCATATTTCTTATCACCTCAGTCTTAGTGCTTAAAGCTACATTTTAGAAGAATAATAGGAATGGGCCCTACTACTTATTATATTTAAGAGTAAATTGATTTTTAGATTTCGTACAATCCCGCCTTTCACACACCGCCCGTGGTTCTTATGCTTTGCTCAGAACCTTCATTTCATGATCCTTATATCTCATTTCTCGGCTCGCCATCCTGAAGGAGACCATTTCCCTGCATTTTCAGTTAACTCGCTTTAGATTATTTTTAATTTACACCTAACAGAAAACTGAAATGGCTCTAGCTTAAACTTACTCCTTTTCCCTTAGGCTCCTGTGTCAGCTAATATCATTACTTTTCCTCTACTTTTTAAGATAAAATTCACATAAAATTACTCTTTTAAAGTGAACAATTCAGTGATATTTCATGCATTTGCAATATTGTGCAGTCACCACTTCTATCGGGTTCCCAAATACAGTTTTTTGGTATCCTTAGCAGATTGGCTCCAGAACCCTCTGCAGATGGCAAAACTGGGGGATCCTCAAGTCCCTTATATATAATAAAATTGCGTAGTCTTTGCATATAACTTACACATATCCAACCATATATTTTAAATCATCCCCAGATTGCTTACAACACCCAACACAATGCAAATGCTATATACATAGTTGTCATCCTACATTTTTTTTTTTTTGTAGAGACAGAGTCTCACTTTATCACCCTTGATAGAGCCGTGGCATCACATAGCTCACAGCAACCTCCAAGTCCTGCCTCAGCCTCCCAAGTAACTGGGACTATGAGTGCCTGCCACAATGCCCGGCTATTTTTGCTGTTGTTGTTGCAGTTTGGCCAGGGCGGGGTTTGAACCCACCACCCTCGGTATATGGAGCCAGCACCCTACCCACTGAGCCATAGGCAATGCCCTGTTATCCTACATGTTTCACTTGAATTATTTTTGTTGTTGTCCTGTTATTTTTTCCCCCAAATATTTTAAATTGGAGGTTAGTTGAATCCACGGATATGGAAGCTGTGGATATGGAAGGCCAACTGCGTTTTCATCATCCCTTTGGCCACTCCCCATTGCCCCTTTCCCCATCCCAGCACTGGCAATCTGCATTCTGTCTCAATGGATTTCTCTATTTTGGACATAACATATAAATGAGATTATATAATATGTGACTTTTTATTTGTGGCTTACTTCACTAACCTGATCAGCACTCAGTTACTTTTCATGGCTGAACAATATTCCAGTGTGTGGATGGATCACAATCTGTTTACCCATTTCTTTCTTGATGGACATTTTGGTTATTTCCATCTTTTGGTTATTATGCTGACATTAATATTCATATGCAAATATTACTTTGAATGCCTGTTTTTAATTCTTTGGGGTATATACCTGGGAGTGGAATTGCTGGACCATATGGTCATTCTGTTTATCTTTCCACAGCAGCTATATGATTTTACACACTTAACCAGTGAGATGCAAGGCTTCCAATTCTCTACATCCTTGGCAACACTGTTGTTTTCTAGTTCTTATTCCCTTTTGTTTTGGTTTTTGCTTATAGCTCTCCTTGAGGGCGTGAACTGGTATCTCATTGTGGTTTTAAAGTGCACTTTCCTAATGGCAAATGGTACTAGTGTCAAAAGTCACTTGACCCCTTCTGTGGGGGGTTATTTGGAGGTTCTTTATTCCATTCCATTAATCTGTATGCCTGTCTTTATGCTAGTATTACGCCATTGAGATTAGTATAACTTGGTAGTAATTTTTGAAATCTGGAAATAAGAAACCCCCAAATTTGTTCTTTTTCAAGATAGCTATTCATGGTCCCTTGAAATTCTTGAAATTCCATATAAACTTTAGGATGTAAATATATTTTAGAATCATTGGGATTTTGGCAGGGACTGCATTGAATCTGTAGGTTATTTAGGTAGTATGCCATCTCAGCAATAGTAAGACTTCCAATCTATGAGCATGGAATGTCTTTCCATTTAATCAAGTCTTCTTTAATTTTTTTCAGCAATATTTTAAAGTTTTCAGTATACAAGTCCTTTACCTCTTTGGTTAAATTTATTCCTATGTATTTCATTCCTTTAACGTTGATATGGCTTTATAAAATGAATTTTTAATTAATTTCTTTTTTTGGACTGTCCTTTACTGGTGTACACCATCATAATTGGTTTTGTGTTGATCTTATATCTTACAAATTTGCTGAATCTGATTATGAGCTATAGGGTGTGTTTGTCTGTATTCTTTGGGGATATTATATGTAAAGAGACCCTGCCATTTATAAGTATAGTTTGACTTCTTCCTTTCCAATTTGAATGTCTTTTTTTTTTTTTTTTTGCAGTTTTTTGGCTGGGGCTGGGTTTGAACCCGCCACCTCCAGTATATGGGGCCGCTGCCCTTCTCCTTTGAGCCACAGGTGCTGCCCTAATTTGAACGTCTTTATTTCTTTCTTCTTGTCTAATTCCTCTGCCCAGAACTTCCAGTGTAATGAAAACGTCCTTAACTGTTTTGTTTCTGGGTTTTAAGAGAAAAACTTTTAGTCTTTCACTATTAAATATATTACTTCTTGTGAATTTTTCATAAATGCCTTTTGTTACTATGTTGAGAGCATAGTAATTTTATTTCTAATTTTCTGAGTGTTTTTATGATGAAACTGTGTTGGATTTTGTCAAATGATTTTCTGCGTTAATTGAGATGATCATGTGGGTTTCTTACATCTTGTTCTAGTCACGTATTACATGGAATAACCATTGCGTTCTTGGTATAATTCACACTTAGTCATGCTGTATAATCTTTTTTTTTTTTTGCAGTTTTTGGCTGGGGCCAGGTTTAAACCCACCACCTCTGGTATATGGGGCCAGCGCTCTACTCCTTTCAGCCACAGGCGCCACCCCTGTATAATCTTTTTACTATGCTTTTGGATTTGGTATGCTGGTATTTTGATGAGGATCTCTGCATCTATATTCAAAAAAGATAATGATCCACAGTTATCTTTTCTTCTGGTGTGATTATCTAGGTTTAATATGAGGGTCATACTGGCCTCATAAAATAAGCTTGGATGTGCTGCTCTCTTCTATCTTTTGGAAGAGTTTGAGAATTGGTGTTAATTATTCTTTAAATATTTGACAGAATTCACCAGTAAAGCTATTTGGCCCTGGGCTTTTCCTTTATAGGTATAATCTCTTTCCTATTTATACATCTGTTCAGACTTTTTACTTCTTCTTCAATTTTGGTAATTTGTATGTTTCTAGGGAATTTACCATTTTGTCCAGGCTCTCTAATGTTTTTTGGAATGCAATTTTTAAAAGCGTTCTCTTATGACCCTTCTTATTTCTGTAACATCAGTAGTAACAGTCCCATTTTCCATGATGACTTACTTACATTTTTCTCTCTTTATTTCTTAGTATAGCTAAAGCTTTGCCAATTTTCTTGATAGATTTAAAGAACCAACTTTTGGGTGGCACTTGTGGCTCAAAGGAGTAGAGTACCAGCCCCATATGCCAGAGGTGGCGGGTTCAAACCCAGCCCTGGCCAAAAACTGCAAAAAAACCCAACAACAACAACAAAAAAGAGCCAACTTTTCATTGATTCTATTATTTCTATTCTCTGGTTTACCCCTGCGGCAATTTTTATTAGTTCTTTCTTTCTAGTAGTTTCAGTTTTACTTTCGCTTCTTTTTCTACTTCCTAAAGGTGGGAATTTAGCTGACTGGTTTGAAATCTTTCTGCTTTTTTAATGTTAGCGGTTACTGCTGTAAATTTGCCAGGAAGAACTGCTTTTACTGCATTCTATAAATTTTGATATGTTGCCTTATTATTTTCATGAGATTTAAAGTATTGACTAATCTCCCTCGGGATTTCCTCTTTGGTTCACTGGTAGTTTAAAGCATTGTTTAATTTCCATATATTTGTTAAATTCCAGTTTTTCTTCCAGCATTCATTTCTAACTTCCTTCTTTTGTAAGCAGAGGAGACTTTGCAAGATTTCAGCCTTTTTAAACCTACTGAAACTTGTTTTGTTGCTTAATATATAGTTGATCCTGGTGAATACTCCATGTACGTGGAGGGAAGGGAATGTGTATTCTGCTACTGCTGGTATTGTTCAAGCCTTCTGGTTCCTTATTTTCTGTCTAGATGTTGTTATCCATTGTTGAAAGTAAGTTCCTCTTTTTTTTCTTCTCTTTCTCATACTCGCTCAGGTGAAACGTATTTACATGAGCCAAAATACAATGGACGGTCCTCTAGAAAATCTTTCAGTAGCCTTACAGCTGTATGTCCCCACCTTTGCCCACCCCCAGGCACACATTATGCTTCTTTTCCTGCCTCCCATCACGCCCCCCACCCACACTCATACACACATGCTCTTCAAACCGCAAATCTCTCAGGATGAGTGATATGCTCCAGCCCCGCAGGAGAGGGCTTGAGCTTCACCTGTCTGTCACCTGACCGATGCTTCTCGGACCCAGTCAGATGCCAGGGGTGGGTCCTCTGACTATGGGACACAGCTGAGGTTTGTCACATTGGTGAGAAAGCATCACTTTTCTGAAAATCTAATTAAAAATATTTGGGGTGAAGTCAAAATAACCTCCCTGCTGGTATTCAGATCTCTGACTTGTAAGTTGATTTGCAGGACTTCATCTTCCCACTGTGGCTCACACCAAGCACGGGGCGGGGTAGAGGGAGGGCTGGCTCACAGCATACAGTCAATAAAGATCAGTTCACAGAGTGAATGTCAAGGAGGTATGGGAGGGGGCTGAGCTCCCAGGACCATGCAGCCAAGCCCTTGTCATGGGCACAGACTCCTGCACAGGCTCAACCTCATCATAAGAACTCAGCGTGGGCTCTTTAGAGGGAGTCACCTGACCCAGGTCACAGACAATCTTCTGGGCTCCATGCCAGGGCTGGTACAGCTGGTGATAACAAGAGAAGCTGAGAGAAATTGCCCAAATACTCCATAAATAATGGTGCATGATTCAGACCTGCCAGCAGAAGGAAACTGACCTCCATTGTGTGAATCTGTAGAAGATATAAGAAAATCATAGCAAGCAGAGCGCACTTTTCTTAACAAGATCAATCTTTAGGTATATCATTTTACAGTTAGGACACAAAAAGCACAAACATGACAATTTCAGTAGGAAAAAACACTCCGGCAGATCACGCATTTTTCCCAAACTTATTCTTTTCCCAACCATTTTTTAAAGGTTGTTCTGCTGATCTTCTGCCAAGTGTGCTAGGCAAATGGCTGCATCAGGACATGGCATAGGTAAGCAGGTAATTAGCTTACAGGAGTCCAGTTCCCAGTGGAGGTGATTTGGGCTGACTCACCTTGTTTTACCTTTCAAGACACTGGTGAATGCTGCCAACATCTCTCTTAGGCATGTGACTTTTCTCCTGGGCATGTAGACGCATCCTTCTCACCACATCTTATATCTATTCTCCACCCTAAGGTCAGCTCCACCTCCCCACACCTTGTGCACACACCTGGCCTCAGCTGGAGCAGCCTTCCAGGCTCTGCAAGCTGAAGGTCAGCTGTTCTTTATATGCATTAGATTCCCATTGCTGCCCTAAAAAATTACCACAAACTGAGTGGCTTGGACAACACAAATGTATTTTCTTAACAGCCTATAGGTCAGAAGTCTGAGGTGGATCTAACTGAGCTAAAATGGGGTGCTGGCAGGCTGTGTTCCTTTATGGAGACCCTAGAAGGATTCATCTGCTGTCTCATTCAGGTGGTTGATGGAATTCAGTGCCTTGTGGATGTCGGACTGAGATCTCTGCTTCCTCACTGGCTGTCAGCTGAGGGCCTTTGTAGTGCCGAGGAGTTCCACAAAGACCACACTGCCAAACAAGCCAATTTACAGCGGAGTCCTTTTATTGAAGAGCCAGCTGGTGACTGCCTCAGTGTCCCAACTTGGGGTTTCTGAGAGCAGCCCCAAGTGCTTAAGGAGTAAGGTTTTTAAGGTTTGGTCTGTATCCTGGTTGACACACAGGCTGTCCAGATGCATTTGCAGGTTGGGGCAGGGAGGGTAGCAAGCAACCATTGTACAGAAGCAGAATTTTACAGTTAATTAACTATACGTCATACATCTTTGTTTTAATATTTTCCCATACGTCTTAGTTCCAGTGCTTTTCCTCCATGTATCTTTGTCTCCATATTCTCTCCACCTGGCGTTGTTTAAAGGTCAGTCTAGGGATAGTCAGTTCATTTTCCAGACCCAGAAGTGAGTCAAGCAAGAAGTTAGTGAGTACTTTCCCATCTATCTTGGGAGTGAACCAGACTTACTCCATTTTGTTGAGGTTTGCATCCCAGGAATTTGTCAGAAGTTAACTGGGATTTTTCTACTTTAGCCTAGGCCTAATGCCTTCCCAACTTTTCCCTCCCTTGGCTCGTGCCGCCTCCTCTATCTTCAAAGCCAGCACCAGGTTGAGCCCCTCTCACATGTCAAATCTCTCCTCCGGGCTCATCTCTGACACAGCTGGGAGAGGTTACATGATGACACTGAGAGACTTGGATAACCCAGGACACCCTTCCTACCTTTCCCACCTGAAGCAACATATTTGTAGATTCCAGAGATTAGAGTAGGTACATATTTAGGGGCGATTATTTTGCCACCCACAATGTCATGGGCTTGAATCAAGGTTCTTCTTTCTCTTTTCCTTACATGGGATGTTGCCCTGTGATGTGTTGTCCATGTCATCTGACTTGAAAGTCAGATCTTCTCAAGGTCAAGAGCAATCTCACAACTTCCAAAGATCCACTCAGAGAAGATGAGTTGAGGCAGAGTTGGAACCTTCAGGATACCCTCCAGCATGAGGCTACCAGATATGCTCAAGTAGGGGGGGCTGGGTGAGGTGGCCAGAGCGTGCCCCCATAAGGAGCGTCCACTGCTGAGTGCCAGATAATGGCTGCCATGTGGGAATGGGTCCAGGGTTACCAGAGTCCTGAATGTTCGAGAAAACCAGAAATCAGAATTTCAGGCAAAATCTCATTTATTAAACATTGGCCACTAATACAAATGTTTTTAATCCCTAATCAGGTTAAGCAAATGCCTGAGGATAATGTCCACCAGGGTCCTCCATTTGCAGTCTCTGCCCTGTGAAACTTCTTCTTTGCCAAACCAGCCCAGCACTTCCTTCACAGACCTTCAGATTGAATCTGATCTGGGTGGCCATTCATCTCACCTCACTCCCATCCCCAGGACCCCGGCTCTGGGGCAGAAGGCTCTTTCCTGCCTCCTCTGCAGTGGTCCCTGCTACTCCACCTCCCTCCCTCCCCTCCCCCAGCAGTTTCCATGTACCCCATGGTGCTCACTAGATGAACTTCCCCTGGTGTCCTCCCCTGGAATGTGCTCCCCCCATTGGCCTGGAGAATCTCCTTTCAGGAAGAGCCCCCTCCTCTGGGAAGGCATCTTCACCTCTCCAGGGGCCTCTGGTCCCCTTCCTCTGGGCCAGCATCCTCATATAGACCTGGCATGGTGCAGGAGGGCAGTTCACAGATTCAACCAAGACATGTTTAGTTACCACCTACTGTGTGCCGATGCCGCTCAGTCCTGCAGTAAAGCAGTGAGACACATGGGCTCTGCCCTTGTGGGGACAGTGGTTCTGGCTATGAAGGAAAGCAAATAGTATGAGATGTTTCAGGGGGCCTGAAATAAGGGAGGGGTCCCCTAGGGGTTCTCTGAAGGGGTGACTCATCCAGGCTAGAATGATGGAGAAAGTGTGACATCCAACTAGCTGTGGAAAGGGCCTTTCAAGCAGAGGGAACAGCAAGTGCAAAGGCCTTGGGGCAAAGGACAAGGAAGAGCATCCAATGGACAGCACCCGTAGCTCAGTGGGTAGGGCGCTGGCCACATACACTGTGGCTGGCAGGTTCAAGCCCAGCCCAGGCCAGCTAAAACAACAATGACAACTGCAACAACAACAAAAACAAAAATAGCCGGGCATTGTGTTGGGCACCTGTACTCCCAGCTACTTGGGAGGCTGAGGCAAGAGAATCGCTTAAGCCCAAGAATTTGAGGTTGCTGTGAGCTGTGATGCCATAGCACTCTACCAGGGGTGACATAGTGAGACTCTGTCTCAAAAAAGAGCATCCTAGAGGTGCTGCATATCCAGAGTGGAGAAGTCAAAGACTGGTGCAGAGGAAATAGGGAGGATCTTGTGGGGCCTTACAGGCCAAGAGAAGGGGGTAACGACTGATGTGGACTCTCCCCCAGCAGGAAGGGGGACTGCAAGGCCAGGGTCCTCTGCCCTCTATACTGAGGACAGACCTGCTTTTCTGTTCCCCAACCCAAGTAGAAACCCCAGGCCCATTTCCCGACCTCTGCAACCCGGTTCCCAGACCACCTGTGGATGGCCCAAGGCTTCTGAGAGCCAGAGTTGGGACTTAGAGCAGAACGCTCAAAGCCCACCCAGCACTTCCAGCCCCGCAGAGGCAGCCGATCCTCCTTTGGGGTCACAGAGCCCAGTGCTGCAGCCAGTGCCAGTGGACAAAGCCTATTCACAAGAGCTTCCCGGCAGGGCCTACAAAATAGGGCAGGGGGGCAGACGTGGTTGGGCTGAGACCCTCCCAGGCCAAGAGAGGAGAGACCCCAGGCTGCCCCTCCATCCTCGGGCCCAGGCTATAGGCTCCACGGATGGTGCCCACCCCTCCCTCTGGGACCACTGAGGCCTCAGTCTGCCCTGTGAAGCTGTAACTTGGTGGGCAGGAGGGAAAGCCATGTGGCCACTGCCATCCAAGTCCATCCACCCCGGTGGGTGAAACTCAGAAGTAACATAGAGGTAGTGATTGTAAAAGCAACACACACAGGTGAGACAAGCATTAGTCAGGTAACACAGTGGCCGCACAAACACAGGTAATAGATGTCACATGCAGGTAACATACAGCCAGTATATAACCCACAAATGCACATATGGGAACATGTTAGCAACAGCAGGCAGAGGGAACACGAGATGGCACACACAGGTCTCCCATAGGAAATGCACAGGAAAAACATACACTAGCAACATGCACATACAGGTGACACACAGGACAGGCTACAAAGGAGACTCACTTGGGAACACACAGGCACAACACATACAAGTGACATGTACAAGTGACAAAAGATGGTGACACATTCAGGTACTTGAGGCAGCGTGGACTCAGGTAACACAGCCTACCCTACAACAGTAACACTCACAAGAAACCCAGTGCATGTGGGGTTTGTACTCAAATGCGCGACACACAGAGGCAGCAAGTTCAGGTAATATAGTCAGCACACCTGTATACCACACGGGAAAACAAAAGATGCAGCCATATGGTGCATAGACCGAGATCACACACATACATACACACCAGTTAGCACAGGGAGCACGCGCTCAGTTGACACAGATGCAACCTATAGCATTGTAAACATGGCGTACAAGTTGTATTCACAGACTGCAGTGCACTGCAAGCACAGAGAATGCATTCACAAGGAGCACACATTAGTAGCACTTAGAACACGAGGAAAAAGCACATAGATGGTCAACACAGGGGTCACAGCATTACACATATAGGACGTACAAAGGTGACACATTGGAGCCCATAAGTCACACCCATGACACGGGAAGGCACGCGCCACTCACACAGGCAGCAGAGACCTCCCCTACAAGATGCACACCCACAGGTGCCTGCCACGGTCAGCACACAGGTGTCATGCACACAGGCCTATGGTGGCCCTGACCCAGAAGTAAGGGAGCGAATCCGGGTGCAATATTCCTTCTCACCTGAAAGTCAGGTGCTCTGGGAAACACACATTTGGAAACCACAGTAAGGAGAAGAGAAGGGCAGTCTGTTTAGTCTGCTTGGCTTAAGTACTTGGTCCTGAGAGAGAGATGAGGGCTTTGTCGAGCAGGTGCGACCCCCCCCTCTGTGCAGCGCATCACATTTTAAATCATCATCCTTCGATCTTCCACAGAGAAGAACGCCAAAGTGTTTAAATAAAATAACCCTCCTGAGTCGATTTCTTTTCCAGCTTCATGGGTGCAGTAAATATTTTGCAGTGAAGCCTTTTATCTCTTAGATAAAAAAGAGCTTACATGGACGCTCCTCCTTGAATTGCTTCGTAAATCTTCCAGGTTACATCCTGCTACCAAGTCCTGCTCAAACACCCTCCCACTCTTAGAAGTGGGGCTTAATTGGGATGTCATAAGTGCCAAGCTGGGACGTAGGGAAACCCTGAGATAGACGCCTCAGGCAGCCTAGGAATCTGGAAGGAGCTGGTTGTCAGACCTGGGAGCACTCAGCATTTACTACATCCATCCTCAAGAGCTCAGAGAGAGGTTCTGCACCCGTAGCTCAGTGGTTAGGGCGCCGCCACACACACTGGGGCTGACAGGTTCGAATCTAGCCCTGAGCCTGCCACACAACAATGACAACTACAACAAAAAAATAGCTGGGCATTGTGGTGGGCTCCTGAAGTCCCCGCTACTGGGGAGGCTGAAGGAAGAGAATTGCTTAAGCCCAAGAGTTTGAGGTTGCTGTAAGCTGTGACACCACAGCCCTCTAATGAGGGCAGTACAGTGAAACTCTGTCTCAAAAAAAAAAAAAAAAAAAAAAACAGAGCTCGGACAGAGGACAAGGCCAAGGACTTTCATGAGGAGGCTGCTAATGAAAAGATGGAAAGTGATACTACACCTGGACTTTCCATCACAGGAGTGTTTTCTGTTCTTCACCCACAGTGACTTGGGAATGCTTTCCCTGTGGTAGACGAGTGCTCAGGAAGCTGTGGATAACTTGCAAGGAAGGACAGATGGAAGATGTCCCTGGTGGTGGAGTCTTGTGCCAGGTTCAGAGGAACAACCCCCCAGGATGGGTGAGGATGAAGAGAGTAGGCCCACTCTGAACCAAGTCCCCTCCTCCCCTTCCCTTTACACTACATTCACAAAATATCACAACAGTGGGAAAGACTCAAAGTTCCGAGTGAAAAAGTCCATTGAATGTCCAAGTGTTTCCAAGTTTTCTGATGCTTACCACTGGCCGGGTCTGCAGCTTGGACTCAAAGACCTATGACCTGCTTTGCTGGCAGAGATCATACCTGGTGGAGTAACACAGCTTTGGACTCAGGTTTCTTGGGAATTGAAAGGCCATTCTGCAGACCCTCTGACTGTCACACTCAGCCATGATAGGACTGGCACCTCTCGCCCTTTGCACCCAGACTCCAGATGCTTCCAGTGCTGCCCACCATGGGATAGGCTTGAGAACCTCACCATCCTATCTCTGCCAAGCCCACATACGGGTACCTCTGCTCCCAGAATGCTACCTGTCCCCAGTGCTCTTGAGAACTGAGAAAGGAGACTCAGTGTGAATTAGAAATGCAATAAGGATCTCAAAGGACATTGAGGTATTCATTTCAATTTTCAAGGACAAAATGCTTTTCATGGAATAGCATTGCAATTACTTTGCATTGTAAACACCAAACCCTTTTAGTACTCTGTCCATCTTCTCATCCTCACGCGTGAGCTTCATGCAGAGTGACACCTGCCTTAGTTTTAATTAAAAGCTTATAATGTATAAGTATATTAAGAAGGAAAAAGGACACAGCTCCTCCTTTGAGTATAATTATGTTCTTGTGATCGCCCATTTCCTACACCTTCAAGGTGTGTGTAACTTGGCCACGTGCTCAGAGTGGGCCTTGCTGGAGCTTTGTAACCAGTTGCAGGTGTTGAGTGAGTCCAGCGAGGAGCACTCTCCCATTGGTTGATCAAGAATATGGCCCATCCACATAAGCTAAGACCACTATAGAGTGGACTTAAGTGTCAGACCTCGCATTTAAAGAACAAACCTAGTGATGTTCTCCGGTTATTAAACTGCTCAAGCGCTTTTTAAAATTAAAAATAATAATAAAATGCACTGTTGGCATTAGTTCAAACTTGATTCTATACTCAAACATAAAAATGATGTATGGAAATTTGGCTCAGGCAGCAGCAGTGATCTTTGAGCCAGCCAGGGAGACCGGACAAGCACAAGCAGAGGAGGCTGAGTAGGCATCACAGAAACCATGTGGTGTCCAGGTAGGGGCAGTGTGGGGTGACAAGGAGAGGGCACTGAGAACTGCAGGCCTCTGCCAGAGAGAGGCTGGGGTGACAGTTCCTCTGAACTCCCCCCATAGCATGGCCCAAGACCTTCCCACTGGCATTTATAGAAAGTCTGTGCGGGAGCCAAAGGGAGGATGGAAGGTGGTGGCACCCTCTGATTTTGGTGAGACCTGCTGACTTGAGAATGCTAAGCATCCTTGGGAAAGTCAGGGTTTCTGGGCCGCAGCCTTCAATTTCTAACCAAGCACTGAAAGAGACAAGTGCAGCTAATGTTAAACCAGATCCCCTGATAACCCACCTGGCAGGATGGGAAACCTGAGAATAGACTGTGAAAGCATAAGCTGGATCCCTGCTGGGCCCGTGCTATGTGTCACCAGCTGATGCTCCAGCTTCTTGTCTTACACGTGCCCAAAGACCGTGCTGTGGAGGAAAGCTCACAGGGCAGCTAGAGGAGGGGAGGTAATCTATTACCTGTCACTTGAGGCTGAAGAGTGAGAGAGCAGCCTCCAGGACCACAGTCATTAGAGCCCTCAACCCCACCAGCCACATCTGCAGTATATCAAGAATGGAAAAAAAAAAGTATCCAATGTACTCAGTACTACTAGGAAAATAGCATATAATCACCTACACATTCAAATGAATGGTAATACATAACTATAAGCCAGAAAGGAGCGACAAGGGAGGGGGAAGGGGAGGCTGGGAGGAGGGAAAGTATTTGGTGAGACCTCATCTAATGTGCATAATACAATGGTACATTTCAAAACTGTTAAGAATAGAGGATAAATGTCTTACCACAACAAATAAGTGAGGAGACAGTTATGTTAATCAGTTCAATGTAAGCATTCCACATTGTTTATCAAATCAGCACATTGTACCCCTTAAATGTACACAGTTATGATTTAATAAAGGAAAAGAAAGAAATTCTCTTTGCTGATTGCTTTTCTCTGGAAGCAGTGCTTGGAGTCAGGGGCTGCACAGAAAGTGTCCTGAATGTGGCAGGTGAGGACATCTGGGCTGAGAGCTGAGCAGGCAAGTGTGCTCTAAGCCCCTGCTACTCCAGGTCAGGGAACTTGCAGCACAGAATACCCTGGGAGCTTGTCAGAAATATAGAATCTCAAGTCCCAGCCCAGGCCTAGGAACCAGCACCAGGGGACAGGTGAGCTCTGAGGAGCCCAAGGCTGAGCCACCAGTGGGAGGGAAGCAGCTCTCTCCAGTCAGCACTGCACTGCAGGGTCAAGAATGCTTCTGTAGGCTCGGCGCCTGTGGCTCAATCGGCTAAGGTGCCAGCCATGTACACCTAAGGTGGCGGGTTCAAATCCCCAGCCCGGGCCCGCCAAATAACAATGATGGCTGCAAAAAATGGCCGGGCATTGTGGCGGGCGCCTGTGGTCCCAGCTACTTGGGAGGCAGAGGCAGGAGACTCGCTTGAGCCCAGGAGTTGGAGGTTGCTATGAGCTGTGATGCCATGGCACTTTACCCCCAGGGGGATAGCTTGAGGCTTCGTCTCAAAAAAAAAAAAAAAAAAAAAAAACCCACAAACCTAAATCAAATCTCTGTAAGATCATCCTGAGCAGAAATTTCTAGTTGAACATATTTAGGACTCTTGAGAAACAGCCAGTGCATTGAAGATAAAGGCTTCAGTCCAAGATCCTCATAAATGTAAGAGGTAGACAGCACCTGATTCAATCTATGGACCAAGAGCACAGATTT
>CAUYQV010079762.1:0-15534 GCA_963574575.1 Galagoides demidoff
ATGAATGCTTTTGTGTAACTAATGGAGAATACATCATGAAAGCTTAAAATAAACGTACAACTATGTATAGTGAAACCAACTTAAAGCGAAATTCATCCTTTTAGAAGCAAGGATCAAGAATTCCTGCTGACCTTGATTTTCCAGGCAACTCACTGTCCTTGAAGAACTTACTTAATTAGTCTATGTCTAACTTTATGAAACTGTAAAATTTTGCTAATAAAAATTCATTTACCTCATGGGACGTTTGGGAAACTCGTGTTTGTAAAATGCAAAAAGGTTTGTGGATGAAAGTGCAGAACGGGAAGTGTGTGAGATGACCCGCTCTGCTCCGTCTGGCACATTGCCGGGGAGCAGTAAGCACTACTTGATAATGACTGCATTTACGGAAGCCATCAGAAGCAGAACCCTGATGGGTAAGGTGGCTGAACACTATAAAATATGACTGTATCCTACTGGAACTCCATGATCTGACTTCTCAGATTAGCACATCACCAAAGGAAGAGGCCATTAAAAAAAAAAAGAAAGAAAGAAAGAATAAAAACACTATACTCAAAGGCAGAACAGCTTGAACAATAAATGCACATTGCCATTACAATGCACAAATGCACATCTTTTGTAAGAATTGGTGAAATAACATATACAGTCCCTAATTATGATTATTTGATTTATGATTTTTCAACTTTACAAACACATTTAATAGAAATCATACTTCAAGTACCCATGCATCAGCTTTTCACTTTCAGTACAGTATTCAATAAATTACCTAAGATATTCAACACTTATTGTCGCATAGGCTTGTGTTAGGTAATTTTCCCCAACTGTAGGCTAATGTAAGGGTTTGAACACATTTACGGTGGGCCAGGCTAATGTGTTCTCTTTTTTCTTTTCTTTTTTGTAGAGATGGGGTCTTGTTACATCTCTTAGGCTCGAGTGCACTGATATTTCATAGGCACAATCATTGTTACTACAGTCTTGAAATCCTAGGCTAAAGCAACACTCCTGCCTAAGTCTCCTAAGTGTCTGAGGTTATGGGTGCAAGCCACTGTACCCACTAATTTAGAGTATTGGTCGTTAAATCATGAACATTTTAAAAGCAATTTTTCTTTTTGTATAACAGGCTCAGGCAGGGTTTGAACTTCTAGCCCCTGGTTAACAAGGCCAGTGTTTTGACCACTAAGCTATGGAGCCCAGCTTTAAAATGTGAAATTTTAAAAGTCCACTACCACTATCTAATTTCAGATTCAACCTCAGGCCCACGTCTGTCTTTGCCTAATATTTTTTCATTTCCAGAAATGCCCAATTCACCTCAAATCTACATAATTGTGGGTGGTAACAGCCCCTCTCATTTTCCAGATAAACTCTCTCTTGTTCACAATCTTGGGGGACTTTAGAAAGGCCCTGGAAATGTATTGTACTTATGGATTCTTGAGCCCTACTCTGAGATTTTGATTTAGCACTGCTGAATCTGGCCCTGCAGAAAGCACCCTGTCTGATTCTGTAACAGGAGCAACGTAAACATGCTTTCCAGAAACCCTCCCTGAGGAGTAGTGAGGGCAAGCTCAAAGTGATTCCAGAGTCTGATAAAGCAGCCAGAAGTGCTAACGAAACCTTTGGCAGCATTACGGGCATAAAGACCTATAATATCCCGATCAAGAAAGGTAAGTCTCTATTCATTGTTCCCTGTAATGACCAAATTAAACTTGAAATATTATGTTTGGTTATGCAGATAACATTTTAAGAAGAACAAGTGTTACCCTGTGGTACATTTTAACCCAGTGGGTGCAATTCGTATCATTGATTCCTATGGGGCACAGAGTTCAGACCCTTGTCAGGGTGGTATTCCTACATCTTATAGCTGGAGCTGTCTCCCAGCAATATGGGAATCACAGAGCTCTACTCTCCACTTGAAAGCACTTTCTTAAGCTATACTGTAGAGAGCTGCTTAATTTAAACAAAAGGATAATTAAAGCACTCGATATGCAATAAGCACTACATGTCAGGAAAGGATCCCTCTTTTATACACAATTTCTGAAAGCTCTCATCTGGGCTTAAGGATCTAAGGGTCGTCTTTGTACCCTAGGTCTCTTAAGTCATGATAAAAATTAACTAAGTGCTAGAACCATACAATTTCTGACACCAATGTTTCATAAGTTTCCAGATCACTCCTTCCCCATCTCTCCTTCTCTCTTCTTCCCATTCTTTCTTTATCTCTCCATCTCTATCTCCATAGCCCTCTCCTGGTAAATCTAACACTTACTTTTCCAGTTTAGTTTGTGCTCAACACTCTCCTTGAAATCATGAGGAAAGCTTTGGTATTATCTGAGGCTCTAACCCGAGATTAAAAATAAATTTAAGAATGGGAAGCATCTCCACTTTTAGTCCTGCGTATCTGAAATTCCTAAGCCGTTTTGCCTGCCACCCTTCAAACCAGAGCTCACTCATCTGACTCTAGACATTATTTTTTCGTTAGCATCAGTCTTTTCTTTACCCTCAGATGAGAAATCTCAATAATTCACCCAACAAAATGAAACTATTATTCTCACAAACTTTCCCAACTGGCTTGGTTTTCCCATTTTTTTTTTTTTTCAAATGTCCTGGGTGGAGATAGATAGCATATATTTTAAGTGGGGGGCGGGAGGGGTAAATAGATTTTCATTTTCCTTCAATATATTATACCCCAGATGTTTTCCATGATTCTGATAAAAGGTATACAAGTAGTAGACAAAGATGCATAAATACTCATGCTGAGTATGTTTCCTAGCAACTCAAGCTGTTCCATAATGGGGAGACTTAGGGTTACAGTTGCTGTCATATTCCAGAGGAGAGTGAAAGAGGGGAACGCTTCACACTCTCCATGATTCTTCTCTGCTACCAGGTATAAAATCTCTCTTGAAGCAATAGGAAAGTATTTTTAGTTATAAAGAGGATTTCATACTCTCAGAATTTTAGGTTCTGCCTCAAAATAGTCAACTTAAAATTATTCAAAACCTTGGCAAACTGTATGGAACTGTTGAGTTTGATGTCATGGATTGCTAAATGAAGGCTTGGTAAATTTATAGACTATGCATTCCATAGCTTACTACAGAATTTTAGTATTTTACTTTCCAACATAGAAATGCTGTGTCTTGCCATGGCTATTGATTAGTTTTCTTTCAAGAAGGAAACGAAAAACAAAATAATGACAACAACTACAAAAATATAGACCACCGACCTGCCAAGTCGGAATCTCATTAAGTTCTTTATTTATTATAATGTCTTCTAATTTCTCACATCTTGTCAAAACTTAAAATTTCAAGTTAAAGTATCAGTAACAAATAGACATGTGAGATTTTTAATGTTGGAAATGAAACAAATTAGCCATCAAATCTATCATAATACTATAAATATTTATAGCTTACATTTCTTACAAACAAATGAAGTATAAAGTTTCACTGCACTGCTCCAATAACTCAGTAACATAAATTTTAGAATTCTCACTTTGTCGCCGTCGTCTCTTATCAGACAAAAATATGATGATTAACACCAGTAGCAATTTGTTTATTTTAACATAGTCAAAACTCCCTGCTGGAATTTCACAAAGATATGACTGTGAAGCTAGTGAAACTGGCAGAATAGGGACAAAAATTATCAATATTATGTCACATGAACTAATGAAATGTAAAGACCATGACTTAATTATGTCTGTTTTTATTAAATCTCACAAAAATGTGTATTTTCATCCTGACTTTATGCAGGATATGCTCTTTCTAATACTTTCTAATAAAATACTGGCTAGCTCCATCATGAAAATTATGAGATCCAAACATTTGAAACATTAGGAAATAATAAACCTTATGAAGTTTATATAAATATATCTTCTTTTATTTGATAATATGATTCTGTTACAGTAGTATTTACCAAGATTTTCCTCTGGAGTACAATTAACAGCAGAGGAAAATAAATTTGTGTCTTCGGAGATCTAGGGAACAGTCCAAAACAAGCTGCTATGACCCAAGACGACATATTTTTATTTTAGTGCCAAAGATACAAAACAAAAATTCATGATGACTCTACACACTAATAGATTTTTAATGAAAATTAAGTAAAAAATAAAATTCAATAAAAAGTCAATGTTTGTTTTCTCCCAAATTATCTCGCAATTTTAGTCATCTTGAATGTGAATGAGAACCTTGCTATAAATAGTTAAGAAACTGGCCAGAATTCAAAACTTTGAAAACATTGAAGAAATGTACATTTGAGAAGAATTTATTCAGAAATTGTATTATGATATATTTTGTACCAAGTAAAAAGTGTGCTTGGAGGTAAAACCTGCATGAAAGGAGAAGTCTAGAATAAGACATAACAATCACTAGCCAAATAAAATTAGGAATATCGTGGTTTATTTTGACTTTTTTGTAAATTCTGAAGTATTTAAGTGAGACGAGAAGGCACTATTCCAAGGATTAGGTAAGAACTGAAAAACAAACCACAAATTTCCACTATGACTTGCAAAACAGGTAAACTAGAAAGACTGAGTCCTGCAGTCAAGCTACCTGAGCGCAAATTCTTTCAGCTTCAGCTCATCTGCACAATCACAAACTGACTTAGCAGATAACGCCACAAACTGTACGGCTCATGCGTTCTAGAAAGAGGACGATGGAGAGTTGCAGCATTTGCCTAGTTTACAAATTCCGGCTGATCCCTGTCTAGACCTCATTCACCACCATCTGTCCACAAACAATCTTAGTACTGAGACAAGTCCCACAAGCCCTAACTCTCCGTTTATTAAGGAGAGTGCTCTTCCTTACTGAACAAGCTTAATAAACGTAACATTGCATGATCTGCAGGACTCCCTAATGGTCGGGTTATGAGAACTTTGACAAACATTTTGTAATAATATGAAAATTATAAATATAATCACACCAATGATTTTCCCTTGCGATTTAAATTTAGCTAACTTCCCATGTCAAAAAGTACTAATCTCTGTAACCAGGTTTTATAGAAGACCAACTCAAATTTGATGGTTAACTCAGTTCCTCAGATTTTGACTAAAGCGTTAGCCTACGTGGCTCGGTGACTAACTGGGCTCTTTCTTCTCTAAGCTTGGTGACTTCAGCCTCTTCCTGATTCACATGGCTCAGCAAGCTTCCTTGAATTAGGGATCCTCTCCCTAACTGATCCAGGCATTTAAGATATTTAAATATATATCCATATACATATTCTTTTCTCTTTAACTTTTTTGTTTCAGAAATGATCAGGCATTTTAATTCTCTTAATAAAATGGAAGCCATTCAAAGTCTGAGATTGCCTAATTACACTTACATTTAAACAGGAATATTCATAAATATTAGTGTGTATTCACAACATCAAGGTGAAAACTATTTAATCTCATCTTGGATATGAAGCATCAGTACTCCAAAAAGATACCAAAAATTAATTTTAAAAATTCTCTTTGGAATTAGTGATAAGTATTAGACAAAGGAAATACCTTTGGTTTTAATGGGTCTAATTTGCATTATGGAAAATGGCTTCCTCAAAATGTACTCTTTGACCAAAATTGAGATATATTTAACATGATTTAAATTAAACTAATGATGTATTATGATGCTTTTTACATGTACTAATCAATTCATTTTATAGACAGTATTCAGCTAAACTGCTAGTGAAAAATTTGTTTTATTGTCATGGGTTATCAGAATGCAAAAATAATATTCACACAAAATGGATTCACTGATCTATTTAATATTCTCAAACTACCACTATGGGATTATCACAAAAATTACTGAATAAAAAACAGATCTTACAATGAATGCATTGATTAATTGTTCTAATATTTTTGCTGTCCCAAATACATCTCCTAATAATTTTCCATTACTGATATTGGACAAGTCATTTCTTAGTGTCTTTTCGCCTGTTTTCTTCACTCAGCACATTCCTACAGTATAATTGAGGGGCCTCAGCAGCTAGAAGAACAATTAGGAAATGATTAAAGATTTTATGCGTTAAATGGAAATGAATGGCGGCACAGAGACATGTCATTCTGATGATGATGTACAATAAAAAGAAGATGTATTTACACTAAGACTGAGAGGAAACAGGATAATCTTTCATGGCAAAAAGCCCCTCAATATTAGAAGCAATTTGGGGATGGCAGACTGCAGAACCAAAGACAGTGAATAAATATTTAAGGGAAGCAGTATATTCTGGTGTTGGAAACAGATCTGATTTTGAATTATGCTTTTGTCAATGTTAGTTAGGTGATTTAGGAAAAGTGACATTAACCCTTTACAGCTTGTTTCATCTTTCCACCGAGGTAATGGATACAGTGGTTTTATTTTATTTTGCATTGCAGTGTCAATTTCCAATCTTTAATTAGCATACCTTGATATTTCTGTCAATTTATTTCTTTGCTCAGTCTTCATGATTCCAGGTTTTGACTCCACTCCATCTCAAAGGGTCATGATTAGATTAAGTCAATTATTACACTCCACCTAATGGTTACAGCGATTGGTCCAGGCATGGGGATGCCATTCATCTGGACAGACATTTACTTAGACTCCTTGGAAAAAAGTTTTCCAGCATTTCAGCATTTGAAGGTATGAGGTTGTTTTGTCTGTAACTGTAGCCATCTTTGCAATCAAAAGTGGAAACCCTAACCAGGGGTCCTCAAACTTTTTAAACAGGGACCAGTTCACTGTCCCTCAGACCGTTGGAGGGCCAGACTGTGGGTCCCGGGATGAGTCAGCTGCTAAGCAGGACAGTCAGCGGTGGCAAAAACACCCGACGGGCAGGATAAATGTCCTCAGTGGGCTGCATGTGGCCTGTGGGCCATAGTTTGAGGATGCCTGCTTGGCGGCCATGACCAGGATCCTACCTGGATGATGTAATGGCAGCAGCCAGACCATTGTTATATGGGCTTAGAATGAAATATGCCACAAGCACTGGTCGTTTAAGTCTATTTGATTTGACTTTGCTGTCACTTGCAAATGATGAAAATATGACTCATTATTTCCTTACAGTTATTATAAAGGTTAAGTGTGGTGGTATAAATAAAGTTCTTAACATAGGACTTGGCAGATAGCACTTTCTCAATGATACACATCTAAGGACGAATGACCTTTGAACAGCTTAGTCAACAAAATTTGTTTCAATAGTTCCTACCAATAGTAATTCTTCTCCAGCATGCATTTCATTTAATTTCAATTCAGCAAGTACTTACTCATTTATTCATTAACTCAACCAATATTGGAATTTATTATGAACAAGGCATTGTGCCCAGTACCGTCAGTTATAATAGTGGTAACTTCAATACTGTTGCTGGTACAAAAAGGAATAAACTAGTATTTTAGTAATGGAATTGCTTGTAATCTCTCATGGAGACAAACATTTAGAGAAATGTATAAACATTGGGTGATTAGGTTCCAATCTATGTGGTACACGGGCAAAGGAGTGTGGTTTAGATGTCACAAAATAACAGTGTTCTTGATTTAAAAAAATCTCCTTAGTATGTAAAGAAAAAGAATAAGTTTAGACTTTGGGAATTCAAGATAGTAGACACATAGTTTTTAGACAAGGGGAGAATGATTTGTAAATAAATAATACTAAAAACAACAGGAGTTATCCTCCGTAAAAATATGATGCCTAATATTATACATCACGTTTATCCAAGGCCAAACACCCAACTGTTAAAAGGTTATGATGGTGATTCATGAGAGAATGTGTTTGACTCTCTCTGCTGGAGGCAGGGTAGAGTAAGTGAGGATGCATAACACAGGCTGTTGACTGGTAAATGAGAGGGTCTAAGGCAGTGCTTCTCAAACTTGCTAATGCTGTGATGTATTTTCACTGTTACAAAGGGGTTGCGACCCACAAGTTGAGAACCGGTGGTGGGAGAGGAAGGAGATGCTTACCATTCACTTACGTTCTCAGCCTGAGGGGGCAAGTGAGCTTGGGTTCATTGGTCTGCTGCTAAGGTCTCTGATCACTTTTTGTTTTTTGTTTTTCTTTGTTTTGTTTTGACTCTAGGGTCTCACACCTCAGGAACCTATTATAAAAGTCTTATTAGAGAAACTCTTTTCTCACTCTTTTCAGCCACCTAGGTATGATCCTTTTTTCTCCTTGGTGGGAACACCTGTTAGGTGAATTTTACTTTGCTTTATGATAGCAGCTTGCTAATTTTAGGTACTTCTATTTTAGCGTGCTGTAATTTACCAAACTTTATGGGGTTTTTTGTTTATATGTTAGCATTTATTTGTTCAAATAGGGAAGAGGAGATTCCAGCCCTCCTCCTCCTCCCATCCTGCTAGATGTCATCTAGCATTCTGTAATATATTTCCTATTCTGATTTGAGATTAAACCTTGGTTAAAATCCATAATTACACCTGAGAAGTAATATTGAAAAATCCTGTTAATGTTTGCATATTGCTATGAACTGCATGCTGGGTTCCTTCCAAAATTCCTATGTTGAAATGCTAATCTCCAGTGTAATGACATTTGCAAGTGGAAATTTCCAGAGGTAATTAGATTTGGATGAAGTCATGAGGGTTGCCCTTCCATGATGGGTTTAGTGGCCTTAAGCAGAGGAAGAGACCAGTGATCTCTCTCTTTCTGCCATGTGAGGTCAAGCATAAGAGTAGCCATCTGCAATCCAGGAAAAGAGCCTCATGGATACCAAATTTGCCAGCCCCTTAATCTTGAACTTCCCAGCCTCTGCAAATGTAACAGATGCTGGTCGTTCAAGCCTCTCAATTAATGGAATTTTAATATTCTAGCCTGATCGTACTAAGGCACCCACCTTTAAAAAAAATTCTGTTTTAAGAAATACTTAGACTGACATTCATACTCTAAAATATAACTGCCTAATTTTGGCCCGTTCTCAGGAAGAATCTGAGATTATGCAAGAGCGACTGGAAACGAAGACAAGCCTGAACTCAAATGCAGTTACTTTCATTCATCATTTTTGGGACCGTGCATAAATCGCTTTTCTTCTCTCAGCCTTGGTTAATGCATCTATAAAACTTCTTAGGATCTATGTTGCTGAGGGGACCTCCCAGGTGCCATCTGACTGATTGCTGTGATTGCTTCATTTGACGGCTCTAGTTTGCTTGAAATCTCCTTTCTCCCTCATAGCTCAGGTAAATACCCTCTTAAATCTGTGTTCCCCATCAAAAACAACATCCTCTCCAGATGGAGGTGAGCTACTTTTATCTCAAGCGTTCTTTAAAACACTCACTCAGTTTCTGGAGGTGACAGAGACTCTTCAGGTCTTTGGGGATTTATCAGTAAATAAAACAAACCCTTGCATTTGTGTTTTTATTCTTATACTTTAATAGCTACTTTTTTCTCCCAGCAGCTCCCAATGACAAACAGCATGTGAGTATTCAATATGGTCATCTGTGCAATATGGTACCTACGATCCATCAGAGCAAGTTGACTGATTTTCAGAATGTTAAGCCTTAGGTTTTACTTCAGACAATATTCAACTTCAATAAATTTTTATCCATATATAAACTGTCTTGGTTTGGGTGAAGACAACAGCTCCTGAGAGGAGAATTAGAATACAGATAGTTTACTTAGGAGCCGACACTAGGGAATGGAGAGATGAGAAAGGGAATTAAAAAAAAGAAAGGGTGCACTGTCATATGTGTTAGTAATCTGGAGAATCCAAGCATAATCTCACCCCGAGACTCTAGATGCCATGGTAGGACTCACATCTCAGGTCTGTCCCAGGGCTTAGGGAGCTGGGCATTTCCCCACCAACTTCTCAAAGTAGTTGTTTGAGGGCTTCCCCCGCCCCCAGAGGGAGTTAGTTGCCCCTACTTCAAGTTTACCCTCAGAGCCCTCGTGGCGGCAGTGATGGCTGACTGGGAGTTATCCTGCAAGCCCAGACATAATAATTAATCAAGGGAATATGGGCAGAGCATTGATGATGTATACTACATGAATCTCAGATAACCTTCACTGTAACAAAAGCATAACCCTGATAGTTAGAGTATTCACTTCTTAATACAGCTTGAGGCAAAGTCTGCTCTGGAATTCACAAGGAGATCTGACACTCATTCTCCACGTTCCAGTCCTTCCTCCTGGCATTCCCTCCTTCTGGTACCTCTTTCCAGACCTTCTCCCTCATATCTCCCTTTGTTTCCTGCTCTCACCTTCTCTCTCCCTGCCTCTGCCACACTCCCTTCATCTCATAACCAAAAAACATCAGAGCAAACCATATTTGTGGGGTCTCAAAATGTTCTTTTAGTGACACGTTATACCCCCGTCACAACCACCCAATATTACAAAAGCACCCTAACTAGTCTACCAGCTTCGACTCTTTTCCTTGTATGGTTTATTCTTTACCAAGCAAGGTTATCTTTCAAAATCCTGAGTCAAACGATGTCATTCATGTATTCAAAACCTTTTTCTGTCACTCATCATTATTAAGACCTACAAGACTACACCTGCCATGTATTCTCACACAACCTTAAAATACTCACGTCCTACAAGTCTCCCCTGTCCAGTCCACTGCGGGCACACTGGGCTCTGTGCTGCTACGTGGGGCATGCTCTTCCTCAGAGCTTCCGTATTTCCTCATTATTTCTCTGGGTATTTACAAGAGCTAGTGACCGGTAGGGCTGAGTCCCATACCATGTGGTTTGGTTTGGAAACTTTGTGCTGGGCCTTTTCAACACTGTTGCTAGTGCAGCCTCGGAAGCCTCTGGCCCTGCTTTAAATCAGGTATCTGATCAAGTTCTTACCTGCGCAGACATGACTTTCCGGACCATGCCATCTGAAATGGCATGCCCCACCTTTCTTTATCTCCCTACTAAAGTTAATTTTTATAGCACTTAATGCTATTCATCATCATATTTTTATATCAAATTATTGTTTTAATTTTTAGTTTAATCACTTGAACATTAGTTTCATGTAGGCAGGTATGTTCCCTGCTTTGCTCATTGTTGAATCCTCAGCACACAGCACAGAGCCCTGTAAGTCAGCGTAGCCCAGAGAAAGTGATGACCCAGTCCACACAGTCAGTGTGAATTTCAAGTGGGGTTCCAGTCACTGGTAGTCATCACATCCCCAGACTACTGACTGCTCCAGTTGCCACGTCTGCCATGATCACCTTGACATTTAAATCTATTCATAAGCCACAAAAGGCATAACTCTCACTCATATTTTGGTGGCTTACGTAAGTCACAGGGCAGGAGGTAGGGAGTATCATCTTCTCAAGTGTCCCACTAAACACTTAATAAGCACAGAAGTGCTTAGTTCATATCAGGTGATCAATAGTATTTGCAGAATGAAGAAATAAATAAGCAGACTTAAAATAAGCATTACATTGTATTAACAAATTTGAAGACATTTTTCTTAAAAGGAAATCTATCAAGGAAAAAATATAAATACATTATATTTAAAACATAAAAAATTTCAATAAATAGAAAACTTCTTGAGAGTGGGTTCTTACTTGTGAAGTTCAGATTTTAGAGCTTAGAATGCTTAATGCACAAGCTTTCAATGAATCTTTAATGTATGAATGAGTGAATGAATAAATCAATAATAAGAAAATTTGGCGACTGCACAGGTGTCTGCCCTGCTGTCTTCTCAAAGTTACAATATATAAGTATACACATATACATACATATAAAATTTTAAAATACTATATAGATATATAAAATATATACACATAAAAATAAGGCAGTTTATAATTATTCATTTTACAACAGAAAGTATAACTTAGAAATATGAACAGTCTTATTATTATTTGTTTTAGGATCCTTGAAAGTAACTGTGTGTTTTTTTTTTCCTCTTTCAGAATACACTTGTCATTGTATTTAACACTTAACATACTTAAGAAGAAAATTAACCTTGCTTTTTCTAGTTATAATACTTAAATTCTTATGTTGTCACAGTAAAAGATGACTGGTAAAATGGGAAACTGGATTCCAAGAACTGCTTTTGAAGGGAAATTTTATAAGAGCTGAACTTCATCACACGAGCTTTCTAAATATTATCACAGAAACAACTCCCATAAATGACTTCCTTATAAATCATGCATGCAGAATGTGTAAACCTCGCATTTTCCCGGGGAACATCATCTAACCTAATAGACAAAGGGAATGATTGAATTACAGTCTATAGATCCCTCATCACAAAGCTCATTTGGAGATTGCAATTTCAATCTTACTCTGACTCATTTTTGTTCAGTCTAAAGAATTATGCATTATTTTCATATTCAGAAGCTATGTTAGAATATTCAGCACATACCCTGAATCCAAATCAGATTATTGTGATCAAATGCAGATTTAATGAAGTAGTGAAAAAAAGGAAGAAAATAATAGACATTTTGGAAAGATAACTTTGAAGAGTTTTTTTTTTTTAAGTTTCAGATTGTTACGAGGTATAAATATTTAGGCTATATGATCCTTGTTTCTAAGGTAAAGTTCACGTTGTCGCTGAGCCTTTCACCTGGGGGTGTGCTGTATACCCCTACACTGTGCACTCTAGGTGAGTATGTACCCAGAAGAAAAAAATCATTTTACCACAAAGAAATTTGCACTAGAATATTTATTTCAGCTCAGTTTGAGAGGTATTTTTAAGTGGCAGATCAGGATTTAATTATATGTTTTGACCACTAACCTTTTTTTTTTTTTTTTTTTTTTTGAGACAGAGTCTCACTTTATCAACCTCTGTAGAGTGCTGTAGTGTAATAGCTCACAGAGTTCAAACCCACAGCCCTGGTGTACAGGGCCAGCACCTAACCAATGAACTACGGATACCGAGCTGCTAAATCATTACTTATAGATAGCATTTTTTGAGAACTTATACTCCCAGGATTGTTCTAAGAGCTTTCTGTGTATGAAAAATGCTATTATTATCCTTGTTTTATCAATGTGAAACCCAAAATATAAATGATTACATTACTGTCTTGAGTAGTATCAAGCTAGTACCTGGTGTGGCTCAGGTCAGTACCCAACAGCTTGGTTCCAGAATCTATGTGTCAGACCATTTGCAATGCAGTGCAGACCCTGAAAAAGTGTGCTATTGAAATATTTTAAAATATCCTGCTAAATCTTTAATTAAGAGTTGGGACAGTGAGAATCAGGCCTAAGGCTTCATGTTTTAGATAAAATTTTCAGATACCAGAAACCTTAACAGACCATTGCAAAAGGCATAAGTTTATCAACAATATCACGGAATGCCTGTTGTGTATATCATAGTTTATGGGGCCTTGGGAAGGAATTGAGAACACTATCTCAATCAAGAGATACAATCACAATAAAAATAAATCATTAACATTTTTGCTTATCTGTATCTGTCCAATCTCTCATCACCTCTTACATGTGTACAAATGGTAATTAAGACAATATCCCTGCCCCCAAAGAACTGACAATCAAAGGGAGTGAGAAGGAGAAGACAGATACGTAAACAAATGATCACGATATATGGTTATATACAGAGGGCGCCAAAAAATACATACAGATTTTAGGAGACCTTGTTGGAAGTAAAATTGATCATTCCCCAAAAGTGTATGAATTCCAAGTAAAATGGATATGCATAGCATGTTCAGGTACGTCTGACGACTAACAGTGCCTTCACTTCAACTTTGAAAAGTAATACATAGATTATATCTCTTAAAATGTGTATACATTTCTTGGCACCCTCCACATATAGAGGTACATTCAAGTTCTAAGAAAGCAGAATGAAGATGTTTCCCAGGAGAACTTTCATTGAGTTAAATATCATATATATGTGTGTACATACACATACATATAATTGCAAATATATTATTCAATTTATATATAATTTACAATTAAATAGAAATTTATAATCCAGTCTACTTAAATATATAATCAAACTATAAATCAATATATGTATTTTTACATCTTATACATATATACCTGTTTCCCTGAAAATAAGACCTACCCCCAAAATAAGCCCTACCCCAATAATAAGACTTAGTGATGGGCAGTTCATGCCTAGCATTTCCATGCTGAGCAGTAAGGAAGACTGGAATACCTTTTATCTGCCACAGCTCCTTTTTCCGAGCTGTTCAGACTTGAGCGGGTATGTGTGTGGTAACCACAGTCTCAGGCATCCTATTGTGCACGTGTGAACGGCTAGGGGAAAGGAGTTCACACAACACTAGTGCCAGCCCCACCAGCAAGGTCGGTTCCCCCTGTCAGGTTCCAGAAGAAGATGACTTAACCATATTTGAATAAATGTAGATTGTTGTATTTCAATAACAATAAAATATCCCCTGAAAATAAGCCCTAGTGTGTCTTCTTGAGAAAAATAAATAAGACATTGTCTTTTTTCGGGGAACACATAAATGTATCAGAGATTTCTTTTAGCTGTAAGTATCAGAAAGTGTAATCTAACAGTTGGGAGTTCAGGTTTTTCCCTCGAGCTGTCTGGAGCAGGTAGCTGATGGCTGGGAAAGTCTCCAGAACAACATGGTGAGTCCAGGTGCCCTCTGTCTGTCAGCTTAGCGTTCCTTACCCTGGGGCTTTAGCTTCGCATTTGCGTCTTACTGCCACAGGGGGGTGTTTCACCTCCAGCGCTGCCTTTTCATTTCAGGGATGAGAAAGAGTAGGAGGGAGAAGCAAAAGTGGTTGTAAACACTGAACCACATTAGAGAATTTCTGAGAAGCTTCACTCCGTCCATCATAAAGTATGACTGTGTCTCATGTCAGCTTTGCCTTCAAGGGACACTGAAGTCGTCACGAGCATAATGGCTGTCTAAAAATATCTCGTGATTTTGGTAACAGGGTAAAAATAGCAAATAGTTTTGGATCAGAAATTTACTGTGTGGATCTCCATAAGGAATAATCGTAGAAAATTTAAAAACGTTTAAAATCTTATGGATACAACAGTCACTCATAATCTTATTACCTACAATTGCTGATAATGTACCACTATGGATTCCCCAGAAATATCTTCCTTACCATCGTCTGCTGTATTTTTACTTATTTATGGGATAACTATAAAATACTTTTAAAAAATATTTATTGCTGGGCCGGTGGATGCAACAATGATTATTTTATTCTTAAGAGTGCTTACACTTTTTGGTTTATATTTTAAGGTATATTTCCACAATTAGAATAAATTACTGGGTTCAACAGCTCTGAATATTTTATTAATCACTTTTCTTCCCTCCTGTCTCTTTCTCTTTCCTAGACTAGGTAATCTTGATGTACAGATCTTAAATGTCATTGATTCTTTATTTAAGGGCTTAAATCTACCTTTCAATCCTCTAATGTACTTGAGGTATTGTCCTTTCCACTCCAGAACTTTCAATTGGCATTTAAAAATTTTTCTATCTCTTTATTGGTATCGTTTATGTAGTGAGACATCATTCTTATTCTTTCTTTCCTTATTTATTTATTTATTTACTTATTTATTTGAGACGGAGCCTCAAGCTATCCCCCTGGGTAGAGTGCCATGGCATCACAGCTCATAGCAACCTCCAACTCCTGGGCTCAAGAGAGTCTCCTGCCTCAGCCTCCCAAGTAGCTGGGACCATAGGCGCCCGCCACAACGCCCGGCGGGCTGGGGATTCGAACC
>CAUYQV010079763.1:0-13229 GCA_963574575.1 Galagoides demidoff
CTGGCCAAAAACTGCAAAATTAATTAATTAATTAAAAAAATAATAAAAAAAGTTACATGGGGCTTTTTTGGTTATCCTAAACTTGAACATTCCACTCATTCTGTTTGTAACTGTGCTTATAATTTTTTTTTTTTTGCAGTCTTTGGCCAGGGCCGGGTTTGAACCCACCACCTCCGGTATATGGGGCTGGCGCCCTACTCCTTTGAGCCACAGGTGCCGCCCGCTCATAATTTTTTTGTAATGATTTCTGGTCTGATTGAAGGACATTTGAGAGCTCTGCATTAAATATTTTAAATGGTTTTGATAGGTTTTAAAATTGCTTTTTAAAATAAGGTATTTATAAAGTTATTTGGGGTTATCTGAGATTGTATGAAAGAAAATTAGAACCACACTGCATTTACCTTTACTTTGGAGTTTCTTTGTGGATGGCAGTTTTCTCTAACTCTTGGGACTGTGATAGCTCTTAGAATATTTTACAAATTTACAGTTCAAATCTGTATCATCTATTATAACTGGCCCATGTGGCGAGCATAGGTGGAAAGACGAAATGAAATGGCTGTTTACCAATTTTTCTGCTTCTATTAAAAATGACTAATGAAATGAAAAACTTGGAATAAACATGATTGATCAATATGGTGGATGATTTACAGTCCATTATCTGTCAACTGTAAGCCACTGTGCACTAGGCTAACACGGTTTATGAGAGGAGGAAAAATTAATTCTTTCTGCCTTTGTCTGGTATTATCTATATAGTAATAATTTAAGCTATAATTTATTTTTAAAATGAGTGCCTCTTGGGAATCTTCTTTTCTGCTCTAACACTTTCCTGTCTTAAGGCTATGTTAGGTTACTGACATTTGGATGCCTGTTTACTTCGTTTTTTTTTTTTTATTTGAAGAAAAATTTTGAGGCTTTTGTTATGCTTCTGACTTATAAAAATTTTTAGTAAAGTCTCTGTTAATTCCAAGGGAAAATGAGGAATATGTGAAACAATCAAGGATCTTTTTCTCACCCTTTATCTCACTCCTGTTTGGTATGGGGTAGATTGAGATGGGAAGGAACATTAATGTAAGTGACATTTTCAAATGTATAAAAAAGTAAAATGTTGCACTGTTTTGCTCATTTTGAAAAAAGTGATGGTGTGGTCCCACCTTATGGGCACAATGTAAAGGTATATGACACACCTCCTGGGTGCGGGACACAACTACAACAGAGAACTTACCTAACAAATGCCAACATTGTAACCTTAACATTTATACCCTCATATTAATCTGAAAATTTTTATAAGTGAATAAAAATAGTATTTAAAAATCTACATGACCTACGTGGTTATGGAATTTTTTCCTACCAAGTGATTGCAAATGATTTGGGGGAACTAGACGATTTTTTTTTTTTTGCAGTTTTTGGCTGGGGCTGGGTTTGAGCCTGCTGGCATATGGGGCCAGTGCCCTACTCCTTTGAGCTACAGGTGCTGCCCAACTAGATGATATTTTGCTAGCAATGTAAAGATCTTCTTTTCCCTTAGGTGAGCCTAGCTTTTCACTATATAGATCTGATAAATTACTTGTATAAATTAAATAAACTTCTTCATGTCATTGTACTGTTTAACAGCCTCTGATGCAATTGTGTAACACTCATAGGCCATATTTTCTCTTTATTATGATCACATTCTAGGCCACAAACATTGCTAAGGCATCATTTCATTAGATATTCCATTACCGACCACTTGAATTTCTCCTTGGCTTTGTGCTAAACTTCTTGAAATAATATAAACAACTCTTAATTACTTCTGCTAATAGAAGGGTCATAACACAGGTAAGTTAAATCCTGGATAAACATAAACCACAGAGTAAAGGTTTTTCTTTCTTTCTTTCTTTCTTTTTTTTTTTTTTTTTGCTGAAGCCTATTGAAAGGCTTCCTAGCTCTATGTCTGGTAAAGTATTGAAAGCAGAAAACTCCACAATGCCATAAGATGGAGCTAAATCCTTATAGCATTCCTTTTTCTACCCTTGGTTCTTGAACTTTGAAGGCTTGCCCTTGTATCCTAACAATCTGTTATTATGAGCTGCTAGAAAGCCAATCCCTAGCAGATACTGATGTAGTCATTGAACCTATGGCCTGCAAAAAAATGAGAATGGCTTTGGTTGAAGAAGTAGCCAAAACAAGGATACAGAATGTCTAGTATCAGACACTTGAGCATCTGAATTCTTATTACCAGTTCTTTCTGTCACGCACACTTAATTGGCAAATATGTGCCTTTCCATATATGAACCATCTATTTAGTTAGTAACAAATGTTCTTAGCGAAGTATTTAGTCTTGGGGGGTTTTTTGCTTGTAAAATTACTCTTCATTCCTGAGAGAGTGTACAGCACATAAACTATTTTTGTTAACCTAACTAGTAATTTCTATTTATTCTGCTTAATTTTTAAAGTTTGTACATGTGGCCTTTTTATTGAGTACACTCTGAAATCATTATATGGCTTGTAAATATCCACCCGAACTGTGGCTACAGTTAAAAAGTTAAAAAACAAATAATCCAGAGAAAAGAAAAATAAAGCTTACATTTTCAACACTTTGGGCTCTTAGATATTCCACAAATGCTATTAAGAGTTTATTTTGGTTTAGAGTTATTTAATGTGTTCTTTTGTGCAAAATGATAATGGGCTTTTGTTTTTTGATTTTGCTTTCCATATGCAAAAGGAGGTTAACCCTGTAAATGTTTAGCATGTTATCTATCTAAGCACTATCCTATAGTCAGCACGTTATGTTTTATACCTTGCAGAGATTTTTCTGAATTACATATTGAATACAGCTATTCCATGGTTACTTTTAGTGTCTTTGTGGGATGTGATGTAATAGTGTTTCTGGAATTACTAATATCTTAAATTTTCAGGCTCGGTGCCTGTGGCTCAAGCTGCCAAGGCGCCAGCCACATACACCTAAGCCCAGCCCAGGCCCGCCAAACAACAATGATGGCTGCAACCATAAAATGGTCACCGGGCGTTGTGGCGGGCGCCTGTAGTCCCAGCTACTTGGGAGCTGAGGCAGGAGACTCGCTTGAGCCCAGGAGTTGGAGGTTGCTATGAGCTGTGATGCCATGGCACTCTACCCAGGGGCTGAGGCTCCGTCTCAAAAAAAAAAAAAAGTTGAGTTAACTGAGGTCTTTGTGGTTAGACTAATGTATTTATATTCTCTAGATGGTCACTGATTTATTCATACACTAACTTAAAGGTTTTTTAAAATTCTTTTATTTATTTATTTATTTATTTACTTATTGCCATTTTTGGCCAGGGCCAGGTTTGACCCCACCACCTCTGCTATATGGGGTTAGCCCTACTCCTTGAGCCATAGGCGCTGCCCAACACTAACTTAAAATTTACTTATTGGATGCTGATTGTGTGATGTACAGTATGCATGGCTAGTACTAGAAATTGACAACATGAGAGAAGGGCTGGGAAGAAAGTGATGAGTTTCATTTTGGATGTGAGTTTGGGGGGGTGTCCAACGTATTGCATCTTTGAGACTGGTAGCGGGCAGTTGAAAACACTGAGATGTGCTTGGGAAGAGAGCAAGGGTGGACGATAATGATTTAGATATTTCCCACAGAAAGGGGACTTTTGGAGCTGTGAGATTTGTCACAATTAATATTAAAGTAAAACAGAAGTGAACTCTAACTCAGACTTTCGTTAGGAAGCCAGATGACAGTCTAGGATGTGAGAAAGGCAGATGGGAGGAACTGAGGATATGAAAACGGCTCAGTGTTAAAGATGGGAGATTGTGAGTTGCTGTTGGGCTTCTCTGACCCTGCCAGAGGGAATCCCTGGAATGGCAGAGACCCATGTCTCGTGTCCTATAGTATACAACGATGTGCCAAACTCTGTGATGGGGTGGCATGTGGATGCTGGAAGGATTTAATACCAAGCACCATGGACTCCTGTGCCCCATTTGGTCTGAAGGGTAAAAGCAGGTGTGGGGGAAGCGTTGAATGATGGATACAGTGCAGGTGGTCCTGGGAACTGAAGTTCACACACCTTATCCTATTCTGTGGGTACTGTGTAAGCCCCCAAGATGTTCTAGAAAGGGGGATACGTCCCTAAAAAATATAATTGAAATTAAATTTCCATTAAGTGGGACCTTGGGATCCAGATTTAATTTGATTTAGAAGAAATATAGTAATGTTATGTCCCTTGTACTCAACTTGCATCAATTATGGAGCAAATATATTCCCACCAGAAATAAAATCAGGTCAAGATCCTTAGGGAACACATATTGAGGGAGAGATGACTGGATTCTGGAGGGTGATTAGGTGTTTGTTAGTACAAAGAACCCCACTGGTGGAAATTGGTATGAGAGAAGGGCCATCTAGAAATCACCTGTTTCCTTCCCTTGCCTAAAATTTTCCAGTAGGATGAGATCATCTCTCCTTTAAGGAGTTTGGGGAATGTGAGGCCATTATTTGCTTGGCATTGTTACGGGGTCCTTAATTCTCAACTGTGTTTATAGGATTACCACGTTTGACTAAGAGCCCTGCCTGTGACTTCCTCTGAGCACAAAACAGGCTTTGGTTAAAACTACTCAACATCATGGTCCTCAAAAACCATCCCCTGAGAGTTTACAAAACACTCTGTAATTTTGAAGGAAATTATTTCTCTTGACATCTCTTTTGGAAACTCATTTCGTTCCCCTGTCTTATAGGTGAGAAAACTGTGGTTAAAGAAGAAATACTGAGCCCAAGGCAGGTTCCCAGGCAATTTGTTTCTGGAAAAATCTTAGGAGCAGAGTTACTATACTTGATTGATTTTCTAGACTCGGATAGAAATATCAATCGGTTGTTGGAAAAGTTGGGTTTTGGAGTCAAATTGATTCAGATTTAAATTCTGATTTTGCCTCCAGTTACCTGATGACTTTGTACTTAACCCTGAAAACCTTCATTTTTCCTCTTCAGGTTAGGAATAACCCATCTCATAAAGTTAAGAAAAATTAGGGAAATATTGAGTATCTACTCAGTAGTGGGAAGATGGTTCTGGTTCCTGCTAACCTTTGTTTGAAGAGACAAGGAAATAAACAGCTAAAAAAAAAGTATACAAGATACCATTGGGTATGACATAATCATACAGGGTGAAGAATGATAAAGAATGACAGTGAGATCCCCTTGATAAGGGTAGACAGAAAAGGTTCTCTGGCTAGAAGGGACTAGCCAAAGACATGATACATACAAAGGCTGTGAGGTGGGACCAGCTCTCATGTTTGAGGAACAGGAAGAAGGACCAGTGTGTCTGGAGTTGCTGAGCTGCAGCATTACTAGGAAATAAAATAGCAGGGCCCCATCACCTCAGGTCTTAGAGGCAAGGGAAGGGCGATTTTTATTTTAGGGATAATGGGAAACTGCTAGAGGCTTTAAGCAAACAAGTCACTGAGTCAGTTTTACATTTTTAGGAGAACATTCTGGGTACAGTGTGAAGGATGGAGGCACAGAGACCAGTTAAAAGGTATGACAGTGTCTGGGAGAGAAGAGGGGAACTTCCGGCTAGAGTGGTGATGTGGGATGTTGAGAAGCACAAAGATTCAGGATGTGTTTTGGTAGTAGAGCCAACAGAACATGCTGATGGATGGGAAGTGGGGGGTGAGAGAAAGGGAGAATTGGAGGATTATTTTAGGAGTTTGGAAGGTGGTGTCATTTCCTGAGACTGGAAAGCCTTGGGGTGAGTGGATTTGGGGTGGAAAAATAGAGATTGAGAATTCTGTGTTGGGCAGCTTGAGTTGGAGATACCTGTTGCATAAGTCAGGGGGGCAACTGGATATTTCCATCTAGAGCTCGGAGAGGGGGGAGAGTCATGGAATTTGAGTCATAGCATGTAGGTGGCAGCTACAGCTATGATGTTTGGTAAGATCATCTAGAGAGAGGGGGCAGAGAAGAGAGAAGGGCCCCAGACGTAGTCCTGAGCACTAAAATTTAGGGATTGGACCAAGCAAGAAGAACTAGGAAAAATAATTGAGAAGGAGCTCTCACTGAGGTTGGAGGCGAATTGGTCATCTGATGTCACAGAAGATGAGAAAAGAATCACATCACTGACTATGGACACATGATAGATACTCAACGAGTGTTAGTCTTCCCTTTAATGGAAATAGTATTACTCATTCGTTGTAGATCTTTCAAAGGATAGAATATTACCTTTCATCCCAGGATAAATTCAATTTGCAATAGCATTTTTCCCCCTTTCATATGCCTTTCAAAGTTGAAATATAGCGCCCTGAAGAGCTGTGGGTTGGTCACCTCTCTTCAAAAGCATACATTATACCAGGCTGCAAATCCACCAAGGCAAGATTTCTCCTTTTCCACCGTAAGTTCGTATGATTTAATTTGCCTGAGTAACCTGCTGTCATAGGTTTTCATAGAGTCCTGACATCTAACAGAGTAATTAATGCTTTAGGCTTTTAGGAACTGTTTCAGGTTTTTATTAATCACCGTTGTGATTGCACATATGAATTATGAAGGAGTTATTTTGGTAGTTGAATTTCCCCCTCAGAAAAATTTCCATATTTGTTCACTATGAACTGATAGCCTGAAGAAGAAGAAAATGGAGAATGTTCCCTGGGTCCTAGGCAGACATTCCAAATTATCCAGGGTGAGGATTACTACTTCACAGGAAACAGAAGAAGTATGAGTTGTCCGCATTGGCAGTTGGTTTTTATCTTTCTCTCACAAAAATTTACTTAGAAAGTCTCTGTGGCTGCCCTCAAATATATGGATTTTGTGGTCTTTGTAAAGATTTGTGTTGCTCGGCACCCATAGCGCAGTGGTTATGGCACCGGCCACATACACCAAGACTAGCGGATTCAAACCTGGCCTGGGCCAGCTAAACAACAATGACAGCTGCAATAAAAAAATAGCTGGGCATTGTGGTGGGTGCCTGTAGTCCCAGCTACTTGGGAGGCTGAGGCAAGAGAATCTCTTAAGCCCAAGAGTTGGAGATTGCTGTGAGCTGTGATGCCAAGCACTCTACTGAGAGTGACATAGTGAGACACTGTCACAAAAAAAAAAAAAAAAAAAAGATGTGTGAGCGTCAGAAGGAATTTGTGGGTTTCACTTAATCCCTCCATGATTTTGCCATTGGAAGAACCACTCCTGGGGGGCCTTCATGATTCTTTAGATTTCCAGGAGAGGGAGGTATATGGGTAACAGGAAAGCAGTAGAAACTTACCCATAGGATTTAATTTAGGGAATGTATCATGGATTTTCGAAAGTATGGATTGTATCTGAGATCAGTATATGAAAAAGGAATGGCTTCAACTTCAACTCTGAAGTGTGAAAACTAAAACACAGTAACTGTTTGCTTGGCGACTCCTCCCCTTCCGGCCTCCACTCACACCCCAGGCCTTTGCAGGCCCTCTGCATAAATGCTGCTAAGGCTGCACGTGATTCCTGCAAGCCATTTTCCTCAGCGAGGAGGTAAATGTAGGTTTCCCTGTGTTTACAAGACATTTTTTACTCCAAGCTTTTACTCTGACAAGGGAAGACTTGCTGCTTTACTTGGCACAGGGCTCTTTTCAATGATTAGAGTGATTTCCTGTGATTCTCCTATACTTGGGGAAGACTTTTGAGACTGCAAATAAAAGACCAAGTAGTTTTATCAGCGTATGGATGGAGGCGCCCACTCTGCTGGTGTCTGGTGCCTTGACTATTGAGTGAAAATACCTGTTATTGCTCTAACTGCCATTTTTACTCTCCTAAGTGGCCAGTTGGGAGGGGTGGAGGAGAGAGGGAAGGAGCTGGGCTGGGCAGAGGAGGTCCATTTGCAAAGCCAACAGCAGAAGTGTGCAGGCTTAGCAGCAGACATCTGATCTGAATTCTGTATAGATAAGGGAAGGATTCGATACTCAGCAGATGGGCCACCTTTCTAATTCTGCAGTAGCTTGCTGTGACAGACTCCTAATCTGATGGTATTTTCATCTTAATTTACTTGCAACCTGTTTTTTGTAGGTAACAGCATTTCTGACAAAGGTGATAAATTTGCTAAAGCTTAACATTCAGATTCTTTCCTCCTATGAGTGTTATATAATTATATACACATTTGGGCTCAAAGGTCCCAGTCGAACAAATTCCCTTCACAGGAATACCATTTGAGGGCCCCATTCTCTCATTAATTTTATTTGACATTTATGTCAACATTACATTCCAAGCCTAAAAGGAGAAATCACATTGAGTACGCAGGGGTGTATTTTAAAGTGGAGTATTTAGTTTGGCAGTGAAAAGCAGCCAGCGAAGTCTGCTAAAGCAAAATTTTCTAAATTAGTTAATATGAAGTGGTCTAAATGCACTAAATTTAAATTGTTCTACAAAGTGCCAAATGCTGGAGCACGTGACTGTTTTGATATTTCTAACGTTTTTTCCCTCCGGGGCTCCCAGAGTTGCCTAAAATGGGAGTCTCTGGAAAATTAACTTGGGAGCCCTCGGAGGTGTCAGAAACAGGCTGAAAACAAGTCGCTTAGGGTGTCAGGAGTGGAATTTGCTTCTGTGAGACCTAGTGCAAAAATCAAAGACCTGATTCTTCTTTTCCCACTTATCCTGACTTCAGAGCAAGGAGGGTAGTGGTTCAACATGTCAGTACCCAGTCCCAGTTCTACTGAGTAAAGAGTTTCACAAACATGGCAGTGACGGTGGGAGGGCAGCTGAGAACCCCGTCTGAGCATTGTGAGCATTATTTCTCTGACCAGCTGATCACTGGCCACGACATTGCCTAGTGCTTCCAGAAGTAGACAAAAGCATGCGTGGATAAAGAAGAAACAATTGTTAAACAGCATCAATATCCTCTGAGTTAGGGGTATAGGTTGGATTTTGAATCAGTAGATGTCACGAGAAGAGCGATCCCTGAGCAGCCCCCAGGGGCCTGAGCGTGGCAGTTCCTTTTGGTTCCAAAATGCTGACTTTTACATACTTTGTGGTTTGTGTGCTCTGGAACTGTGCTTTGTGTTTGGCTATAACGAGTTGCAGACTGGGCTTTTGTTTTGCAGAGAATTCACCAGCATTGGAAAGGACCTGCGTTTAGCAAAAGTGGGGAGTGGGCAGCTTGTCCAGCCCCCCATCCATCTTTAATCTAGTGTTCACCCCTACTCCCCCCAGTCCTCCACTCCAGCCTGTCCCCTTCGTGCTGTCTTCATCATGAATCTGAGTGTCACGTGGTTGGGTACCAGCTCTCCGGTACACCCTATCCAGATGGCAAAGGTCGTTTAAGGTCATCATAGAGTGATTTTAACTATGACCTTCTGGAGTCAGTATTTCCTAAGGGTCCCCTTGGTGGGCTGGCAGAAAGGTGGGGGTTTTATCAGGGAAGATAAAGGAGGAAGGATGATTGTAGTTTATGAAGGAGAAACTGCATAATTTATAAACATAGCATCGTATATCCACATAGCTTTTTAGCTGTAAAAGCGACTCTCAATTTCTTCGGAAAGAGACTTTGAGAGCTGGGAGAGCCTTGGAGGTCTCTGCATATAGAAATAAGCCCGGAGAGGTGAAGAGCCAGGTTTTCCCAACAGTTGGCCCAGTCCTCTTTTCTTGTTCCAGTCACTGCCTGTGTGATGATCAGAGAAGTGTCCTGTGGGGGTGGAAGTTGGTAGGAAGTCCCTCTGCTGACACCTGGTAAGTTTTCTGTTCTAGCACCCTACATTGGAAGGGCCCTCTGAGACAGTGGAGTTGAACCCGAGAGCAAAAGCTAATGGTAGCAGAGCTGGGCTGGCATCAGTCTCCCTGCAGCTCTGAGTTCAGTTATCCCCTCTCTGTTCCCCCAGGAAGATGATTAGAGGCACCTGTTGGTTCTCTCGCTCCCGTCAGCCACCAGACATCTTCCTGCCAGGTCTTTATCACCCCCCCCCCCCCCAAAGAAGACCCAGATCCTTATTTGGGAAGTGTCTATCGTGGAACTAATATGTCCGTACTGAGGGCATGCCTATTTTTTTTTTCACTCCATTAAATGAACTACCATTGTCTTAGAAAATATCAATTCTCTAAAACCCTTGTTGCCACTGCCTGCTGCCCGAGGGTGACACTTTTCAGCCAAGCAGAGGAGAGGGTCTGCTTTGGAGTAGACTGAATGTTTGAGTGGGAGCTGAAGGGTGACTGGCTCAGACTAACACTAATTACAGACAGCGTCCGTGGAGATAATTCCCTTTGCCTCTTAATATCATTTTTTTTTTTTTGAGACGGAGCCTCAAGCTATGCCCCTGGGTAGAGTGCCATGGCATCACAGCTCATAGCAACCTCCAACTCCTGGGCTCAAGCGAGTCGCCTGCCTCCGCCTCCCAAGTAGCTGGGACCACAGGCACCCGCCACAACGCCCAGCCATTTTTTGGTTGCAGCCATCATTGTTGTTTGGCTGGCCCAGGCTGGGGATTCGAACCCACCACCTTAGGTGTACGTGGCTGGCGCCTTAGCCCATTGAGCCACAGGTGCCGAGCCGACCTCCTAATATCTTAAGAAATTATTCCTTCTTGCTTTACTCAGCTGCCCCCCTTTCCTGTAGCCTTCAAGTCCAGTATGCACAGTCTGTTGGAGACCTAATTCTTGTCCCCAGTACTTGTACAAAGGGATTTGGCACATTGCTTGGCCTGGGACTGGGGCTCAGGTTGCATCTGTATGCAGACTTTCTTCTTCAGTGCGATTGGTCCATTGCTAGTGGACTAGATCTGTGGATGGAGGGCCCAGTCCCCTCTGTTACAGAATATTTGGAAAGCAAAGAGTGCAGCTTTATTGGCCCGTGGCTTCTTGCAATATATTTTTAATATACTATGTATGCTGTATCTGAGTAAATCAGTAGGTATGTTTTGAAATTAAATATTTGCTAAGGGCTAGGCCCTTCTCGTGTTAAATTATTGATAACAAACTTCACACTGTATGAGACTTGATGATATATGATTTTTGAGTGACCTGCCATTTATTAGACTTTATCTGCCCATGAAATCTACTTCCAATTCAGACCATATCTACTTCGGGATTGCTTGCCAGAAATCTATTCCCAGGTTTCTCCTTATTTCAGTGAAATATCTCTGGCTCAGCACCTTTCCCAAGGTGGCTGATCTAATCTGGGCCTCCATCACTTATCGCTTCTCATTTCCTTTGGCAGGACTGTCAAAAGTGTATCCTGGGGACACTCAGAAGATCCACCCCTTGCCCCTTTTCCTATATGGCAAAAGGTGGGAAGAGGTGAACTCCCTATGCCGGAGCTGGCTCCTGGGGGGCCGTAAGCAGAAACAGGACCACCGTGTGGTCAGGCTGGCAGAAGTGGTCTCCCTGCCTCCCCCTCTGTCAGCAGCTGTCAGGAACCTCTCCACACTGAACCCTGTTCAATGACCCTGAGCAATTAGAACTCATTTGCATGGCTTGGAAGGCCAACCGGCCCCAGAGGCTTTTTCAGCTCCCTCTTCCTCCCTGACTTCTCTGTAGACAGGTGCATGCTTCTGGCTCTGCAAGGGCCAGCTGGCAGGAGGACTCTAACTTGTCATCATAGAAATAAAATGTGTCACCTCTGTGTTCCCAACCTCTGTTCTTTCATGTTTAACCAGCACTCTGAATCTTTATAAACATGTCAGGGTTTCTATTTTTATTTCCTAATTAATTCAGAAAAGGAGCAAAAGACGTTGCTAATGATAGAAAAGAGAGAGGGACAGGTAGGACCGAGGGTGGCTTTTGTTTTTCACTCGGATAAGGCAATTGAATGAATATGGGGCATCCAGCAATTAAAAAATTACTTAGGGCCAGTCAAGGCCAAGGTAATTCTTAGGCTGCCCTAAAACTGAGCAGAATTTATGAACATGTCTGAACTTACCAAGTGCAATGGCAAACTTTTCATTTTATACTAAAGACCGTGATACCTTATTTTCCCACATATAAAGGAGAATTTCCACATATATTAATTTTTTAATTATTTGAGATTTGTTTTTCTAGTACTGCTTCTAAAGTTATATTTTCCAAGTACATTTAAACCTAAGTTAACCTTTGTCTTGATGATTCAAAAGCCATCTTTATAAATATCTAGAACTATGTACTTTACTGATTCCAGAATCTTAACAATCTCAAGGGTGTAGTGTTTTAATTAAATGAGTATTTCCTCCGTTCCATTGTTACTGAAAGGATAAAATAATAGACGTGGAATAATGGAAAGAGTTCTAAATTTAGACTCAAAACTCTAGTTCTAATTTAAGTCAAATCATTAATCAGCTGCGTGACCATTAGCAAGTCTCTTAACCTCTCTGAGCAATTTTTTCTTCACCTGTAAAACTGAAAAATTGGACTCTTAGGCTTCCAAGATTGTTTAGATTTTTAAAATTCCGTAATTTTATGATCAGGGATCAGGTTTTCAGTAATAACAGGTGTCCTAAGAGCTTTTGAGGTTAGGATTATTTCATCATTATTCTTAATGATGTGGCCCCAAATGACCAACACTGTGTTGCTTTGAGGCTTTCTTGATTTTCAAGGGTAGGCAAACTATATAGCCTGTGGGCCAAATCTGGCTCACCTCCCTTTTTGTAAATAAAATTATATTGGATGGCTTGGTGCCTGTGGCTCAAGTGGCTAAGGTGCCAGCCACATACACTTAAGGTGGCTGGTTCGAATCCAACCTGGGCCCACCAAAACAACAATGACGGCTGCAACCAAAAAATAGCTAGGCGTTGTGGTGGGCGCCTGTGGTCCCAGCTACCTGGGAGGCTGAGGCAGGAGACTCACTTGAGCCCAGGAGTTGGAGGTTGCTGTGAGCTGTGATGCCACGGCACTCTACCCAGGGTGACAGCTTGAGGCTCTATCTCAAAAAAAAAAAAATTGTATTGGCATCGAGCCCCACACATTTGCTGACATATTGCCTATGTCAGCTCTTGAGCTACAAGGATAGAGTTGTGTTGTTGCAACAAAGATGGTGTGGTGCGTGATGCCTAAAATATTTACTGTCTGATCTTTATCTTTACAGAAGAATTTTGCTAACCTCTATTCTTTTTGAAAATTCTCAGTCTATCATTTTTCATTACAATCAGTCTCTCTCCCGCCAGGAATCTATTTGTTTTAAAAAAAGAAAAAAATTTTTTTTTGAGACAGAGCCTCAAGCTGTCCCCCTGGGTAGAGTGCTATGGCATCACAGCTCACAGCAACCTCCAACTCCTGGGCTCAAGCGAGTCTCCTGCCTCCGCCTCCCAAGTAGCTTGGACCACAGGCGCCCGCCACAATGCCTGGCTATTTTTTGGT
>CAUYQV010079764.1:0-44828 GCA_963574575.1 Galagoides demidoff
GGCGCCTGTGGTCCCAGCTACTTGGGAGGCGGAGGCAGGAGACTCGCTTGAGCCCAGGAGTTGGAGGTTGCTATGAGCTGTGATGCCATGGCACTCTACCCAGGGGAATAGCTTGAGGCTCCGTCTCAAAAAAAAAAACAAGTAGCCTTACCAGGTAAACACACGCAGTGACTGCAAGACGTAAAATGTAAACTCTGATCTACCTAGTCCAAAAATCTACCTTTATCTATACTATGGTGCTTCTCCATATGTTTTAGTGGGGAGTTGAGGCAGGGGACAAGGAAGGTATCAGGGAAGGCCAATGTGACATTTTAGCTGGCTCTTGAAGAATGAGTTAGATGTGGGGCTCTAGAAGTGAAGGAAAGGCGTTCTAGGTAGAAGGGACGAGGTAATTTGAGGCAGAGCAGTAAGAAAGGAGAAAACGTTAACCAAGGGCATCACCCGCCCTCCTATTGACTGAGACACTTCGTAAAGACTTGAGAGCCAAGTAACAGTCACGAGCTAAATGCATCCAAGGATTAAAGTTGGAGCCCATTTAGTCTTAAATTTCCTGTCACCCAAACCCCAGTGCAAATAGAGGATAACCTCTCCTATCAGAGACCCTGACATAAAGCCCAGGAGCCGCTTAATGCCCAATATTGATTCAAACAAGAGCATTTTGTTTATTTCTAATGCATCTTAAGCAGGAAGAGCAGGTTCACTGCAGGTCAGGAAGAAGCCAGGAGCTTACCCAGGGCCACTGGAGCCCAGACAGCACACATGGCCTCTCTGGAAGGAAAAGATCATCTGTTAAGTGTGCGGGGATTTAATGCATCTCCAGTCCCTCAAGACTGCTGCTGTCTCGACATAAGTAATATTCGGAGACTAAATATTCCATGTGCACCACAATACACTTAATCAGGCTTTAGACACACATTGACTATACAGTGGGATCCTGCTGCCTTCTGAAACAGAAAAGCCAGTCAACAAGGGGAATATTCACATGGAATCTGATGTAATTGAATTGTGATTTTAACAGATGGCAAACCCTCGCCCCGGCTTACTTGCTTCCTCTCCCAGCCCTCCCCAGACACACAGCAGACTATTCGGCCACCACCCTGAGCCAGCATTCTCCAGCTCTGGTGTTATTGTTAGTAGTTAACTCTTTTTTTAAGGAGTCGTTTCACAAGCAATATTACTGCTCAGGTAATAACTCCAAGGAATCTCCTCACTGGTTTGAAAACGAATTTAAGTGTCTAACAGGCCAAACCTCTTCAGGATCCCTGGATGGGAAGTCTTAAGATTTTGTTTCCTATAAATAGAGGGCAAATGGATATTAAAAAGATGAAGGTGAATGACAGTCACCTTGTTTCAAGAAAGATAAGTTCCTTGAGGGCAGGAGGAGGTTACGTGCTGATTGATTTCATATTTGTTAAGTCCTCGTTATCTTCATAGACCACAGAAATAAATCTATCGATATATTTTGTTAAAAGAAAAACGTGTTGCTCCCTTTAGAAAGAACCAAGCACCGTTCCCTTTGATGCCTTCTTTCCTTTATACTGATTAACAACTTGAAAGAGAAGTTTCTGTTCTAAAAAGAAAATAAGTTGAAAATACTGCGTTCTATGCCATAAAACCAGAATAAAAGATTCTCTCTCTCTCCTAAATAATGAGGTGGTTAGAAATGAAGGAGTTACGGGGGAGGGGGCCAGGGAAGCTTATCATCCCTGAAAACATTTCACATTCAAAGCCCACAGTAGCTAAAATCTGATATAATTACGAGATTTCATACTTAGTATTTCTGAAACCATAGTTTCTACTGGAATGAATGTGCTGTATAAGGAAACCTAAAAATAAAATTTTGAAAACAACAACGACAATAAAAAAAAAGGGCAGACAAATTTCTGAGTCACTACTATCAAGACCAGCAAATGTATGCCTATAAGTAAATGTATTTCTTGTGCCCACCAGCATATCACCTAAAAGTGCTATCCTTAGGCAGGGGGAAATGACCCCGGAGAAAAGGTGGCTACAATATTGCAAACGTAAACCCACCAGGACCATGCAGAGGCGAGTAGACACAGGGCTCTGGACAGGGATCATGGGGAGCCCAACTGCAGGGGCTTATTGTCAATCCAGTGGGGGTGCTGCTTGGTAAACATGCCTAATTGGGTTTTAAATTTTAATCCATAAAGTGATTACTAAAGGACTCCAGGCTGCTGAAATGATGAACCAACTGCTTTGGAAGCTGGCAGGGAGGCCGGAGCCAGAGTTAGGGTTTTCTGTCATGGCTCCCTTCCTCCCTTCCCTGGTCCTTCTCAAGTTTCTGATTCCTTCTCCTCAGTGGGCTGACTTTCCAGTGCATGGTCTCCCACGCACATGAAAGAGTTGCTTTTCCTACCCAGCTGTTCTGTATGTGTGTGCCTGTTTCTCTCTCTCTTGAGTACACACACAGGTGCACACAGCACATTTCTTTGCCTCTTTCTGACCCCAGGTTCTAATGACTGCCTCCTCTAACCCTTCCAATTTAATCTACTTCTATACATAAACATTGCTCTTTAACAAAAAGATCATGGACTGAAATGAGTTTGGGGGAAAGAAATTGTCTTAAAGAGCTGCTGGCAGGGAGCACAGCTGACTGGGCCGGCAGCATCTCCTCTATGGCCCTCTTTCAAGTACTGGTTCTGATAGGTAATTAATCATCAGAAGACAGATCAAATGAATCTTTCAAAAAATAGCACATTATACAATTTGGTTTATTTAACAAATCATGTGTCAGCTCTGGTTCTAAAGGATTTATAATTTTTCTTTTTTTGGCAGTTTTTGGCCGGGGCTGGGCTTGAACCCACCACCTCCGGCATATGGGGCCAGCACCCTACTCCTTTGAACCAGGTGCCACCCCAGGATTTATAAATTTTAACCACCTGTTTACTCCTCATAATGAGCCCGTGAGGGTAATACTATTCTCCTTTTCCTAGAAGCCTGGAGCACAGAGAGGTCAAGTCACTTACCTAATATGATACAACCAGAAAGTGACTGTCAGGACGTCCACCCAGAGAGTGTGTCTGCAGAGTTCATGCTTTTAGCCACTACACTCTGCTGCTTCTGATTTGATTGAGTGCACCTTTGTCTAACACATATGCAGATGAAAATTTGCATTCATGTCTACGTGCATTCTATCTACTATTAAAGGCCAGTAATCAAATATTGCTCAAAACTCTTGTTTACTGCCCCCGCCATTAACAACACATGTGTTGGCAAGAAATATTCCAGACCAATCTCTCACGCTTCCTTTTCTCCATTCCTTTTTCCAGTCCATAGACATGACCACATCACATTCTCTTTCTAAAAACCATCTTCTTAACACCATCCTCAAGGACTCTTCCCTACTGCTCAGCAAGATTCAATAAAGCATCCCAGCACAGTCCCCATATACCACCCTGGGGCTATCAACACAGAGGCCCAGGAAGCTTCCCTAGAAAAGAATTAGTGTTGGTCTAGAAATTCTCCTCATTCTGCACTGGTGATAATCTGCCTCCCTTCCTTTGACCCTCAGTTAAAGTGGGCAAAATAAACCCAAGACAATATGGGATAGCCAGAAGAGCAATTTTATTCTTTCTCTATAGCAATGATAATAACATGTTTTTGTTCTGCAGGACTGATGTTTTTAGTGAAGTTTCTTCCAAAGTTTGATGTGCTTTAGGATTTTAAAACCCCAAGGCCCCAGGATTTTTTTCTCATTCAAAAATGGATGGTTCTGCTTTTCATTTAAGGTGCAGTTCAGAAAGAAGCAGCCTGTGAAACCAATTAACTAATTGGAAATCACTTAATGACTGTGGCAGCATTTTGGATTTCTGGCGTTGGTTCACAGCAGTCAAGAGAAATTGCTTTCCAATATTATGATAAGGTAAGCTGTGGCGGTCTCGCGGGGGGGTGCTGGAGGCTGCTGAGAGAAACAATCAGCTCTAATATGCCCACCAAAATAATGGAGACATTATAACATGGAACTCAGTGATTGTAAAGTAAGCACGACATAAAAATCCAAAGATGGAGAGATCTGCTGAGAATAAATGTGCGGCAGAGTTCCTTGCTATGATTTTCTGAGAGTGTCACATAGACATTATGCTGTGGAAATTGCTCTCACAGACAGCAGGGCCTGCGAGGAAAGGGGGATGACATGGGGGAGAAGGAAAAAATAATAGAGTAAAATGCTCACCCCAGAACAATTGTCCGATTAATTGTTTGAGTATGAATATAGTCATTGTTCACATTAGGGAAATAATCTAGTTAATTACTCAAGAGTTAACATAGCCAGAGAAAATAAATTACACCAAACACAATATTTTATCTGTTTGCCATTTGTTTGTTTCAAAATAGTGAATCCTTTGGTCATATTTCTAAATCGCATAATTCATGGAACCAAAATCATAAATGTAAGGAAATGGCATCAGCCATCTCTAACATACATACAAAACTCCTCTTTATTTTAAAAGAAAGACATGGGGGGGGGCGGGTATACACAGGCAAAAGCAACTTAAAATGGCTTTCAGGTAGTCAACTGGATCTTACTTCTGGGCCTCGGCATTGCTTAGTGGCAGCCCTCTTCCCCTCCCTTTGCCTTAGTTTACTCAGCTACAAAATGGCCTCACACCTGTTAGAAGAAATAAATATTCAAATGATGGTCAAAGTTTGTAAAACATGAAGGCATAGCACCACAAACTCTTCCAGCAATGACTAACTTGTGCTTTTTCTTCCCCATTGGTACAGTAAGTATAGGCAACAAAGACTCTCTCGGGGAGCTAGTTGCTGTTGTTTTCCGACACGAAGGGAATTCTATACACGGGTATGTCACTTCACCGCCTGCGTTTGGGCCTTACCTAGTCCCCAGCTTTATTAATTCGGTAATGATGAGCAATGTGGTCGCCTCCACTGGGTACTGGCTTAGATGCCTGCTTTGTACTCAGCCATTACCCAAAGGACAGAAGGACAGAAGGTGTTCACTTTGCAGGCAGCAGCATGAGTAAAGACAAGTGCCACTCACACAGATCTCTACGGCAGCATCGGCCCGCCAGACCGTGGGACAGCATTCGCCCCTTCTTCTCACCTCCCTCAGATGTTAGTGCTCATTCAAATCAGGCTTCACTTTGGACAGCCACATCCTCGGAAGTCCTTCACACCCGAGAAAGCACCAGGGCCGGGAGGGCAACATTAAAACTACCATACACTGATAATTCTTCCTTTAAAACAACGCTCCATCCTGTGTCAGAAAAAAAAAATGTTTAAACTATTACCTTCCTTAGAACTTAATTTCTCATCTGCATTCCAGAAAGTGACATCTTACTCGCATCAAGATTATATCAAGACGATATCTAGACAACAGGGCTGATAAGCTGGTTTTTAATTACCAGTAAAGATGATCAATAAGTAAAACACGGTGTTGAACCGAATGATACGGTGGGGAAGCAACCACATCAAGAATTTCCCAGATGTGAGTGGAACTACTTCATGAAATGGGACGGAATTATTTTAGTCTTCTTAAGAAAAGAAAAATATCCAATGTAGCAGAGGAGAAAAATCCTGCAAATTAACCTTTCAGATGGATTCAGAATATTTTCCAGGATGATGAACGTGAAGAAAAACATGTGATTCAGTTGATAGCATTCATCACACTGCCCGGTGATCCAGAGATGAGGCTACACCTAAAAGGACAGGCTGAATGCCAATTGTACAGCTCGGCACTCTGGAGCTTAAATGCCCCTGCTTAATGCATGGGGAGCAATTTAGTCTGTTGTGCAAAGACAAGACCAAGGCCAAATTCTAACAATAGCTCTTCTCTCTCTCTGAGTCCTTGAATTACTAAATGTTATTACAGAAAGAAAATATACTTTTATCTACATTGTTACTTTTTCCCTCTGCTGTCTTCTGTGGCTTTGCCTATAAGCTCACAGTTTGTAGTTAAATTGGACAATTACTAAGCGAGAAGTGCATAATTAATGAACAGTCACTGTATATGTTTGGGAAGCTGTGACCCAATCGTTGAACAGATAGCTGAACCACTAAAATAAATGACTTGTTCCACGCATTACCTGATCAGCATTTGTTTAGAAGTTCCTTGGTGCCCTATCAAAATTCTAATCAGTTCTATTTAAATTACATTTTTTGCGCTGCATTGTTATAAATGCTAATTTATGCCTAGAATGGAACAGCTTTATTTCTTACCTCCTGAAGAAACGGATGAATAAAAACATACTTCTACAGAGCATAAAAGACTATCAAGGGTTCAATGACTATTGGATTTTGCACTTGCCAAAACACATCCTGAAACTCCAAGCTGAAGCTTCAGGAGACAACAAGGACATTCAAAACCTCTCACAACAAAGCGGTCCCCAAGAGGAGGCCAAGGACTGTCACAGCAGCATCTGCAACCACCACCGGACTTTCTGCCGTTGGGCACAGGGCAGCTTTGGGGATGATAAGGGAAAGAAAGGGAGATTCTTACAGCTTGAGAATAATGATCCAAAGAATCTTAAAGGCAGATGGTTATTTCAGAATTTCTAGGCAACTTTGTTGTGTGGAGAGGAATTTCTCCAAACCTTGTGTCCCATCTGCTTTTGCCAATGATGTTCATGTCCACCAGCTTGTAGGCGGTGACAGATATCTAACGGTAACTCCACATCTTTTTTCACAATTACGTTGGTCTCCAAATTTAGCAGCAAAATACCCCCTAAGCAGCTAGAGCTGCTCCACCCAAGAGAGGACTAAAAAGCACAGTTTGCTCTCTCTCTGATGGGCCGGGCCAAGTCACTTCAGCCTAGGCCTGGTCCAGATGGACCCTAAATCATTTGGGACTTAGGGGACCTCAGAAGAGAGAAAAAATTGAGGATGGTGTTCTGGAAATAGCTAGAAATCTCCTAATGAGGCCATAAAGGTCTGTTTTTAAAAGTGCTTCATGGAACACAATGTGCCCAGCCTCTTCTGGGCTCAGTGTCTGTGGAAGTCAGCGAGCCTGTCATTATACTGCCTGGAGTGGGAGGCATCAAATTCAGAATTCATTGCCTGAAGTTTTTTATAAGCTGAGGAATTACCTTGAGAGGATTGAATTTCCAAGTGCAAGTCAGCAGCTGCTGGGGAAGCCAGGGCCACCTCAATCATCCTGCACGAGCAAGTCTCTTGCGGAGAGGGGGCGATGGGAGGCTAGATCAGCCCAGCTTAGGGCTGCGTGGCCAGGGGAGTGGAAAACACAGGTTCACACAGGCATTTAACCTCGCTTAAGCTGTGCAGTGTGGCTGAGGCTTAAAACAAGGTTGGAACATTTTCTCGCTTATTATCACCTTGATAACCTGTGCTTGTAGCTAGGAAGGAGTGTCACAAAGGAGGGGAAACCCTGGGAGAGGCAGGGTGGACCATAGCACTGAACAAGAGGGGCACGAGCTGCTGTTTTCCTGTTTTCTGCATGCAGTTGGAAAGAGGAAGGATGTTTGCTCTCTAAATATTCTGACTTTTAAATAGAAACTGTTTTCCAGACTGCATGGCTAATCACTTCATAGGAAAGGGAAGAAAAGAATAGCTTTCATTCATTTTCTTTGAAACCTATTCATTATACTTCGAAAGCAAAATTTCTCTATGAAATATGTAAGTATTGGTGGCATTTCTGCAAGACCCGGGGGTGGGGGCAAGGAAGCAGAGATAGAAGTGAGGCAGCCCAGGGCCTGCCTGCCTCCTGACTACCCCATAGAAAGTGACTGCAGGGCTTTCACCAGCCAGAGTGGTCCTCAGGGAGAAGGCAACACAGCCCCTCCCCGTGCCTTCCCAAAGAAGGGCCAAGGGAGATGGCTTCCCTGCTCCGTGGCGGAAACCAACCCTGAAAGGGAGTCTTTTAGAAAAATTGAGCTCCACGGTGCTATTTCTCAATCTTGTTTAAATCAATTATAATAATAACTAATTCTAACGTTCATAAAAATCTCTCATCCTCTTCTAAAACTATTTGAATTAAACCCAAATTAATGCCCTCTGATGGGAGCAGGTTGGTTTTAAAGCCTCACTGCAGTTCCTAGCACAGATGACTCTAACACCCACCCACTACTCTCCTGCCCGAGAATCTTTAGGCTAGAAATCAGAAGTCCTAGATAATATTTCTGGATAAATCCTTATATCACTTGACATTTGCATTTCACTTTTCTAATCTGAAGAAAGAAAATTAAGTCCCTGGGGGAAGGTGAATTGTCTACTTTATAACCAAATTTTCACAGATTGTGATGCTTGATCACCATTGTGATTATCATGTTATTGTCATTGCAGGAATTTAAAACATTAACTGAGCGTCTACAATTTCCCTGACTCTATCCAGGATAAATGATTTTGGTGTTTTATAAAATCATAGTTACCATTGACTCCAGGCCAATAATTTGGCATTTCATTTCAAAATGTTGCCCATATTAGAAATATGAGACAAGAGGTCAAATGAAAAGACATATTCCACCTGTGAAATGATTCACATTTTCAATACGTCAGTTTAGCCTCCATCCCTACCAGCTACAGAAATGCTGAACAGCCAAAGATGATGGAGTCCTGCTACAGAGCACTGCAGGCTTCACTCCAGATTAAAACTGGTAATTAATCAATATTGCATATACCTTATTGTTCAATCTTTTTAGCAATTACTTAGAAGATAAATTAGCTCATTAAACTTGAAGATGGCACAAATCTGGAAGAGATTGTATTCCACATGACTCAAAAGTTCTTGCTAGGCTGCAGCAATGGAAAAAATTTAATATGAGATATCACAGAAAAAAGAGCAGCCCTGCATTCAAGTTCAAAATATCATTTTAGGCATATCATGTTTTACTAGAAATCCTGTAAAAAACAGGGGGCTCTCGCTTTGCTCTAAAATCAGGAGAAGCCAGTGTGATATGGCTGCCCAAAATTGCTAATGCAATTTCAGATGACATTAAGAGACACCAAGTCCAAAACAGGAGAGGTGACAGTTCCATTGTACAGTGGTCAGGTACCACATGAACAAGAGAAAAAAAGTTTACACCATCTCTTTCACCAACTTTGCAAATCTGAACAAGTCGTGTGATTTGAACCTTAGTGCTCACTTCTGAAAATGGAAATAATAAACAGCTGACATATTCTCTTAAAATTGTAAAAGCAAATGAGTTAATTTCAATAAAAGCGTTTTGAAAATTACAAAGGATCATTGTACCGGGCATCTGCTGTTTGTTATTCAACAACCACCGCTTCTTTCTGCCAAATGCAATTCAACCCTCCTTTGGGGAACGTCTCTTCCACCATTCTTAGCCTCATGGTAGGCCCAGCTTGGCTGAAGCCACAGACCCTGATTTAGGGCTGGCCACACAATCCAATCAGAGCCGAGGAGATGTGAGGAGGCTCTCCTGGGGCTTCTGAAAAAAAGCTCCTGCTCCTTAGCTGTATTTGGCCATAGAAGAAGCTGAGTCTTGGGACAACATCCTACCACCCAAGGAGAAGTCAGCCTGAAGATCAAGCTGAACTAACAAACAAGGCAGAAATGAAAGAGACAAAGAAAGCAAGCCCTAATGACCTCATTTGATATTCTGCATCAGGCCGTCCTCCAGCTGAACCTGGTGTTCCCTGGCCTGTTCCGTATTCCCAGCCCATGTAGTACCCTTGTTAAGTCAGTCTGAGCACGTGTTTTATGTCCCTTGCAACAGGCAGAGTCCACAATTGTGTGTTTATTCTAATCTTGTGGAAAATCCAGTTATCCAAATTGATGAAAAGAATACATAAAAGAGTTTTCAAACAGGAGAGAGAGATATTCCACAAAAATCAAATCCTAGTTTAGATTGTGTTAGATTATGATGATGATGTAAGACTGTGTTTGCTAATACATGCAAAATTTAACTACTCACTATGCCTTGGATTCTAAGACTTACATAAGAAATTACATAAAAACTTTGTTCTAAAAAGAATTTTTAACATTCTGCCTCTGGGAAATCCATGTCTCCAGCCTGCCCCATCTCGTCTTCCTTGTCTCCCTGCTGAGCTAATAGCCAGATCTCCAACTAAAACAGCAGTGCCCATCTCTGATTAATGGGACCTTCCCCCCCACCTTTTTTAATGGCTTCTTCCCATTGCGATTTCAATCAGAACATTGCTGGAAATCCCTCCTGGTGCCTCTCCAGGACCACTTTTGTTGCCATTTTTTATAGACTGCTCCACAAGAAGAGAAAAGCCAAAGAAATGTCCTGTGGACTGTGAAAAAAATTATCGTATTTTCTAGCCAGAAAGGTCTCTAGGTACCATCTGATCCAGGGGTCAGCACTGGGCTAAATGCAGCCCATCTAATTCTCAGCTTATTAAGTATGAACTGTCCCTTAAGTACTAAGTTTAACAGTTGAAATCTCTGACATTTCACATTGACACTTCTTGTTTTATTTCTATTGTGAAGGTACAGCCTCATTCTTTCAAATGAATGTTTTGGCTTGTGATTATCTTTCAGGTTTTTCAAGAGGCGTTTTTGTGAAACCATGGGATAAGTCAAAAATTCATGTTATTATGTTTTGAATATGAGTTCTGTCCTGGAACCAATGAAGCTCAGACAGCTCAAAATATCAACAAAGTGTTTGGGAAAGATGTGGTTAATGAACGCACAGTAGGTCAATTGTTTGAGAAGTTCTGTTCTGGTTATTTTAATCTTGAAAATGAGCCACATGGGCAACCTGAGACCAAGGTAGATAATGGTGGGCTGAAAATTGTAGTGGAAACGAATCCATCTCAACCAATGTGTGGATTAGCAGCAACGTTTGATGCTACTATTCCAACAATATTTGACCACTTGAAACATATCAGAGGTAAGGATGTTGGCTAGATGAGTTCCATGTGAATTAAATGAGCATCAGAAGAGAAATCGTCTCAAAGCTTGCCTTTCTTTGCTGCCATGACATAAAGGTGAGCCCTATACTACATTGTTATGTGTGATGAAAAATAGACTCTTTTAACAATCACAAGCATTTGGCACAATGGTTGGATAAAGATGAAGCACTGAAATACAGTTCAAAACTGATATTCATCCAAAAAAGTTAATGGTGTCTATTTGGTGGTCCAGCACTGGTATTATCCACTACAGCTTCATGAAACCTGATCAATTGATTACAGCAGATGTCTACGGCAACCAAATGGATGGCATGATGAGGATGCCTGCGATTAAGCAGCTGTGATCCATCAATGGAGACAGGCCAATCCTCTTGCAAGATAACACTGTCACCCAAACAATGCTGCTCCAACTACAGAAGCTGGACTTGGAAATTCTCTGTCATCCATTGTATTCTAGCAGACCTTGCACCAACTGACTACCACTTCTTCTAGGCTTTGAACCATTTCTTACAGGGAAAAATATTCAATTCTCAACAAGCTGTGGAAATGCCTTTCACGATTCCATTGTCCCTGGCTTTCCAGGCTTCTTTGCTGTTGGTGTGCACAAACCACTGTTGAGATGGCAAAATTATGTGGATAGTTTAGGCACATGCCTTGATTAATTTTACTGCTTCTTGCTCGAGATATAATAAACTAAACTTTTGATTCAAAATTGGACATTTCATAATTATGACTTTTATAAATGTTTTGGTAAATAAAATTTTATTTGAACACAGCCATGCCCATTTGTTACATACTATTTTTCTGCTTTCATGCTACAATAGCAGGGTTGAGTAGTTGAGACAGAGACCATATGGCTGGCCTGCAAAGCCTATGATATTTACTATCTGGCCCTTTACTAAAAAAATCTTGCCCAACCTCTGTTATAGTCCAATTATCTAGTTTTTTAAAAAGAAGCTTAGACTGGAAAGGCTAATAATAAGTGAGAATCCAAACTCACATTTGTTCCACATAGTGGCATTTCCATGTTCTATTCCTATGTCCCTACCAGATTATAGGTGCCTTATAGGCAGGGATTGTGCCTCATATTTTTGTGGTACCTGTATCCCACACAATGAGGCTGAGTACTAAAGCCGCCATTAGAACTAGTTAAATAAATGCAAAGGTATTTAGGAAACAGTGGACTCGTTCAGAAACATCTAAGCAAACCATCTCCTGTCCTACCTCCATAACCTTCATATATTTGTAGCCACAAACCAGAGATTCTCCACTGGACATCAAGCCACTCTCTGTAACATCATCTGTAAGATGTCATGAAAGCACCTCACAGAGTCGTGAGGGTGAGATGTTGAAATAGGGTGGGAGGCATGCAGCACAGAGCCTGGAACACATTCAACACTCAAAGTGTAGCAGATTATTATTTTCATGACTGTCATGAAAATGGAGGCATCCATCCTGAGATATAACTGGGCCAGGGGGGACATGTAATTACTGCACACCTCCACAAGCAGAAAGGAAAAATTCAAGAAGGTGGATTCCAACCTTAATTTCTCCAAACAATAGAATCCACATTCAATTGTCACCACCAAAGGAGGAATACAAGTGAGGGAAACATTCCCCCAGATCCCAACAGTACCTGTGGTACTGGACAGAAGAACGAAGATTCTTTCCCTGGAGCTAAAGCATTACAAATGTCAATACTTAACAAAGTAAAGAAACATATCGTGTGTCAAACAGCATGGGTACGGCATGACCCAACTGTGGCCAAAGATGTTTGTCTGATTCTCTCCAGTGTTCTCACCTGATACCAAGAGCTTCCCTCTGCTCACACCAGCCCTTGTCTACTCTGAACCCTTCCTTAGACTTTTTTTTATGGCCTTAACACTCTCTCAGCTAACAGGAATGGATTGGCATTGCTCAACAGCATACCATGTTTATTGCATGAAACTTTTAGCTGCGGGCAAAATATTTTTGCCATCCATCCCTTCCTTTTGCCAAAAATTGTGTTTATAATTGTATTTTATATGCTGATGGCCTCTAATATAGAAATCAGAGGGGAATAAAAAGCCCATAGATCCAAATAGAAACAGCCAAGTACTCAACCTCACTCCACCTCTCTTCCTGGCCTAAGGTGGCAAATAGCAATCCCCCTTCGGATAAATGCCCTTTCAAACATACCAGGGACAGTTAAAGCAATGCAGTCTGCTCTTTCCCCTGCCCAGTTCCCTTTTTCGATGCTAATCACAAAGAGTAAAACTATTTCCAGTGTCACTTAGTCCATATCCAGAATCAAACTCTATGTGTGGTCTTTGTGATGTGCTAAACTCATCTGCTTACACCTTGGCAGCCAGAAGAGATTACTGGGGCTAATAACTAGTAAACTCCCCCATTAGGAGGGCCTTTCCCACCCTGGCCCCCGTTCCTACTGCTGCCATCTGTGTTTGTTCTTTTGCTACACAAGAACTCAAACTGGGTGGTGGGCCTGTTATTTTTAAAAATCTTTTAGTAGCGTCTATCCCCAGAACTGCCTCATCACAATTATCCTCACCGAACGAGGAAACTTCACATTGAGAATGGATATGGTTTTCAGCCAGCACCAAATGTCTCTCCTTCTGCCTTTTTGTCTTTCCGATCAATCAGAACATGTGAAACTCCCAAATGAAGAGTAAACACACAGCCCAGGTTCCTTTCATCTCTTAACATATGTCATGAAGAGGGAGGGAAAAGAAAAAAATCCACTATTCCCAGCTTCAATCAGCCATTCCTTTTCTGCAGCTTGAACCTTAAACTGTAAGGGCTGTTTTCAGGGGAGCCGAGGAGGGGTGTTGAATGTGGGCCGACTCCTCGGAAGATAATAGATATTCGCTGCATACCTGAGTCTTGGAGTCATTATCTCCCCTGTGAGCACTTCTGTATTTATATATAATGAGATCATTACCAGGCAGCTATTCCAATTTTATTCAGACTTTAATATTTCTTGAAGGAAAAAAATAGCATACAAAAGGGTTTGTGATGCCAACTCAATCAGACATGCTGTTGATGGAGAATTATTCAAGTGCAAGCCAGAACAGGAAAAAGAATATTTCAGAGAGGTTTCTGTCAAAGCCGAGTTCTCCTGTGACGATGTTTCAAGTGAATGTGCCGAAGTGTCCAGAGGTGAGGAAGGAAAATAACAACGAACACAAGAGAGGGCTGTGGATAGGATTAAAAACCAGGCACGCTGCAGCCTAACTATTCAGGCAGGTAGGGCAAGAGCCTCCTGCCGAGACTCAACTCCCACCCTGGCTTTCAGTGGGTAATTAGACCAGGGAAGCGGCTTTCCTCCCGGCAGGCTTCACAAGGAGCAGTCAGGTTTTAGGAATTAACCCTTTGGTAGGTGTGGTTGCCTTTTGTGACTGAACTCAGGTGGTTAGGCAAGGTGGCCACGGCAATTCCTTTCTCCCTTCACAACAAGCTTTAAAGAGGGGACCTTCTGTCTCTTCTATCTCATTGTGTCTGCAGAGGAGAGAAAAAGGATATGGAAGACTTTTCTTTCCCTTTGTCCGGTAAACCCCTGTTTATAGAAAATGGCTAGAAATTCAGTAGCCCTGCTAATCAAATATTCTCAGTCAGGCTCTGTTTTCAGCAAATTAGAAAATCAGATGAAATCAATTGAATACTAAAGCTGAGCAGAAAAGAAATCTCTCTTGATAATCCAGAGAGTGCCTCAGGATTACTCCAAGCCTTGGGTGACAATTATGAAAGTTGTTCATCACGGGCCAGCACTGTTAGGAGCGCGCTGTGCTAGTGTCAGCTCTCTGGATGTTTGCACTTTGGATCAACATGGGCTTTCTGATTCATTTCTAGGATCTATGGTTTATCCTGTGACTACAAATCCAAGCAGACTATCATTTTAGCTCTTCACTCCCTGTCCTGAAAGTGCAGATGGGAAGAAGCAGATGGAGCAGGAATGCAGACTTGTCATCACATAAACATGAAATGAAAGGATCCCGGCTCTCTTCTTCTGGTGGCTGTAAAGCACCCATTATTTTTCCCCTAGCATTTCCTTAACAGGCTAGACCAAAATAACATTGAAAGTAAATTTACAGACTGTGCGTGCTGTCCACTGAGCCCCAAACATTACCAAAATAGAGGCGGGAGATATTTTATTATTTCTATCTTCCTACTTAAAGAGATACCTAGTTATGGTAACATGTTTAACTTTATTTTATAGATCCTCGTCTTGGGATATAATCAATATTTAAAAATCTGGCTGGTAAAGGAAGGAAAGGAGGGCAGAGAACTCAGGGCTCTGTGAAACACAGCTGTGTCTCCCATCATCTCTACTGTGTAGGCAAAGAATTACATCAAAATAGTCCGAAAGTCTCTTGAACTTAAAAAGACTTAAACATAAAAATGTGAATCATTTTCTCTCCTTAACTAAATTCACAAAAGCTAGTCATAGTAATTACTTTTAAAATTAACTCCTTAAAGGGGGGAAGAATCAGCCCAGGTAAAAATTATTAAATTTCTACCCATTGTTCACTATAGCACTATTGTGTAGCCAGTGTGTGGGTGTGTGTGTGTGTGTGTGGTGAGAGAGAAAGAAAATGAAAGAGAGAGAGAAAGAGAGAGATTTCATTCATTATCCACATGGGTTCTCCAGGGAGCGCAATAGCCCAGCAGAGCGCCTCTCTCTGCCTCTTGTTGGCTAAGAGCAGCCCTGTCTCTTTATCTGCCTTTTGATCTTCTCTCACAGCCTTAAAAGAAGAGAGATCTCTCTTTTTCTCAAAAACCAACTACCTCTCCAGCATTCTCACTCTAGCCTCCACTGGTCCTTTCCTCTGTCATCAAACCTATTCATGTTCCGCTGTGTGGGAGATCCCCCGGGGCTGCCTATCAGGAGGTGTGGATTCTGCTCTCCTGTGGGCTGGCAAGACTTCTGGACACATCACCATCCTTTCCTCCCATGCCTGCCCTAGTATTGCCTCCATTTACTGCTTGATGGAACCTCTTCTTTAACAGCCGAGTCTCAGTTACCTCACCACCCGTCCTCTCATGAGACATCGGGAAGGTGCATCCCTTTGGGTTAAAGTACTGTGTCTCTCAGGATCTTCCATTCAAAAGTAAATACCTTTCAAAAGCTTGTACATTAATGCGTCATCTATTAATATAAATTGAATGTAACAACGTTACCTCAGAAATCAAAAAATATTACACAGAGGAAAGGAAGTCCATTTTGAAGGAATATCAACTCTATTCTCTTGATAGAAAAAAATAAAATCATGTTCCAGAAAATATGTAAATATATTTTAATGCCCACGGAAACACTGTTTACATAATTTTAAAAAATAACAAATTCCCTTAATAAGCAGCTGGCAAGGCAATACTTTATTAAGTCTCCAGAACTCTGACCAAAGACGACAAATTCGATACTTCCTCAGAGGATCAAAGGCCTATGGTGAGGAGGACTCTGGGAAAGTTAATTATTCGTGTCTCTCTACAAAGGGTCTAAAATAATAAGATGTAAGAGATAATTTTCCTATTCTACTACACATTGTGGTGCTTTTTAACTGCCCCTACATACTAACCAGAGAAAATTAGCCACAGGATTTCACTGTGAGCCCACAAGGACCTGATTCCCTTTCCCTGTAAATAGCTTTCCAAGATCATGTGCTCTGTGGGAAACACTTAACCCCATATCTTTGCTGTCAATAAAGTCTTAGAGCCTGCGCCTCATGATTAGCTTGCTACCATTTAAACTACTGTTGGCAATCACCATGAGTGTTTATTTAGCAGAGTTCACTCTCTCATTTCTGAGGCCACCTAAGATGCTTCTTTTTCTACAGTTCTGGAACCTAGATCTGTGAATAGAAAAATAAATATCCTAGAATCTGTTTGTGAGGGTAGCCAAGATTAAATTTCTCTTTTCTCTGCCTGCAAGATGTATTTTGGTACAAGATTAGTAAAATTACACCTCCACTCCGGAGCAAAGTGCCACCTTTAACATTTTTGGAAGTGGACAACCCATATCCCCCCATCCACACTAGTTAGTTTCATGAAAAACAGGAAAAAGATCACCAGTCAGCATCAACAGCCAAAAATACCTTGTCTCTGAAGACCTTATGAAGGGTCTGATAAACAGGGAGGAGGCGATTAAAAACCCCTAACATTTGTGATAAAGGAAACTATGAAAATTGCATTAATATCAGAACTACACAGCATTTATAAGTCATATCCTTTATGTTGTACACTGAAATCATAAAATGAAATTCAAGCACATTCTAGAACGTGGGTATATTATAAATCTGACTTAGGAGATTCTTAGGTTCTTGGCCTCTTTGTGAACCTGATTGGCCATGTCTTATGGCATAAAGTACAATTCTCTTGACCTACTGTAATAAATTCTATAAACAGGGTATAACAAAAGAAAACATGGGCCTAGAGGTCACTTAGTTAGTTCTTCTTTCCATTAAAGAAGATGTCTGTCCTCTTTATTTATATCAAAGGGATGCCTTATTCCAGAAGCCACAGAGCAAGCATTTCTTAATTGCCCTGTATCTGGGATTGGCAAACTATGGCCACAGGCCAAGTATGGCCCACCTCCTGTTTTTTGTTTGTTTCTTTGTTTATTTAGACAGAGTTTCACTCTGCCACCCTAGGTACAATGCCCTGGTGTCATAGCTCACAGCAACCTTAAACTCTTAGGCTCAAGTGATCCTCTTGTCTCAATCTCCCAAGTAGCAGAGACTAGAGGCACCTGCTACACCTAGTTATTTTTAGAGACAGGGTCTCACTCTTGGTCAGGCTGATCTCAAACTCCTGAGCTCAAGGAATCCACCTGCCTTGGCCTCCCAGAGTGCTAGGATTACAGGTGTGAACCTCAGCTCCCGGTCCCACCTCCTGTTTTTCAAATAAAGTTTTATGGGAAGACAACCACACTCTTTCACACATTGTCTGTGGCTGTTTTCACACTACAGTGGTAAAGTTGAGTAGTTGTAACACAGACCTTATAGACTGCAAAGCCTAAGCTAGTAACTACCGTGTTTCCCCGAAAATAAGACCTACCCAAAAAATAAGCCCTAGCAGGATTTCTATGCATTTGTTAAATATAAGCCCTACCCCATAATAAGATCTAGTGATGGGCGTGGCTATGCAGTGTATCTGTATAGCCACACCATGCATTTTGGCACAGAGAGGAGGAAGACATCCCCTGAAAATAAATAAGCCCTAGTGTATCTTCTTGAGAAAAAATAAATATAAGACAGTGTCTTATTTGGGGGGAACACAGTATTTGAGCTTGATAAAAACGTCTACCAAATTCTGCCCTATATCCTCCATGAAAAAATTTTAAATAACTGTGTAATGGCCAATCTCACCAAACTTTTCAATGTGCAATGCACTATGAAACACAATACATGCACAATATCATCAAATCTCCACCTGCTCTGTGGAAGTAGGTACTTCCCTATTTTAAAAATAAAGGATCTGACTGGGCACAGTGGCTCAAACCTGTATCCCAGCCCTCTGGGGGACAGAGGCAGGTGGATTGCTTAACCTCAGGAGTCTGAGACCAGCCTGAGCAAGAGTGAGACCCCATCTCTACTAAAAGTAGAACAAATAGTCAGGCATTCTGGCCAGCACCGGTACTCGTAACTACTCAGGAGGCTGAGGCAAGAGGATCACTTGAGCCCAGAAGTTCGGCTCCAAGCCACTCTAGCATGGGGCAACAAAATGAGGATCTGTCTTAAAAAAAAGAAAAAAGTGAAGAACCCAAGGTTTATAGAACTAATGAGTTCTCAAAACTAACTAGGATTTAAAGCCTGTCAGTCTGACTATAGTCCCCAGTAACATATTAAAGGTATAAATGCCAGTAAATAGGATTTCCTCTAACATAACGATAATAATAGCTACCATTTGCCAAGTGCTTGCTTACTATACACTAACCTTTGCATAGACTGTCTCTAAAGTTCATCATAGCCTTTTTCCTAAAGTTCAGAGAAAAGGGCACCCACTTGGCTCATTGGTTTGCCTGAGATCAGACAGCTGAGAGTAGAAGACCCTGTGTTCAAACTCAGACTCTGTGACTCCTGCATTACATATGCCACCTCATTGCAGAAAGACAGCATGTAAGAAATAATATAACATGCATTAGAAATTACAATCTTTTTCTAATTTTGCATCTGTCTAGAAAGACTATAACACACTCGGGTTCTAGCCCTCACTTAGTCATTAACAATCTGTGTAAATGACCCTTGGCAAGTCTTTTAATCCCTTCAGAGCTCCCTCTCCTTGCTAGCAAAAGAAAAGTGGCGAGGTTAGATGCTAAGATCTTCTAACTCCAACATTCTACTCTGTCCCCTCACAGAAATATGTGGTCATTTTTATTCCTGGGGGAGAGGGGATCCTTGTAATTCCAAACAACTATCTAAAAGAATCTGGCAAATTCTTGATTTAAAACTCTTCACCTGAGATAATCTCTCATGGACCCTAACCACCTTCCCTCAAGAGAGAGGCTGTGGTCAACTGTCCTGTCACTTACCATTGCAGGATGACACATGAAAATAGCTACTTCCCCTTGGAACACTAAGAGAATTCCACACACGATGACTCCTACCTTCATTCATTTTGCTGCCTCTAATTTGGTACATTTCAGCTAATTCATTAAATAGCCAGTAAATCTGATTCCTCAGGCCCAAAAAGGTTAAATGTAGTGACATGTACATTGAATATTAGGTAATTTGTGGTGGGTGCCATTGTTTTTCTTTATGATAATATTTTTAGATCACTACTATCTGTCTGGTAAATTAAAATAGTAAAGGCTGTAGCTATTCATAATAGGTACGACTTTCCCAATGAGCCGTTTTATCTATATCTTATTTCCTAATCCTATTATCTTTTTCTGTAGATTATCAAGCTTTAAAGACCATTGAAGTCACCTGATAGATGCCTTCTAAGGTTAAAAATGGCTCCTCAAGCAACGGCTGAGTTCTAAGAACTGCCCTTTAGAGTTTCTCAAAAGGCAGCTCTTCTCAGCCTGGGCCCCTTCTCTTTGACTGATGGGCAAAACTGATGTAAAGAAATGCTTCTATTGAGTTTACTTCTTTAAGTGACTTGGTTTAAAAAAAAAAAAAAAAAAGGCCATCTTGCCAGTGATCCCTTTAAGCCTTTTTAATTGCAAGAATTTTTTTTATGGTGTCACTGACCTAGCCTTAGCAGAGTTCATTTCAGAAATGTGCTGAAGTGGGTACCAGCACTGACAACTAAGGCTGAGAAATGTTTTAAGTATCACGACTCTACATTTTTCTCCTGTCTGTGAGGTTCAGGGATTCATCCTCTCTTAATCATGCCTGCCCTTTGTTTATGCATGAATAAGATATTTTAGACACTGAGGACACAGCACAGACACAAGCCCTTCCTGGAAAAATAAGACCTAGACCTCGAATCAGGGTGACTACTTGGACTGTCCCCACTGCCAACTAATTTCTAAATGTGAATAAAGATACATTGGTTAGCAAGCATTCTCTAGTTCTCCTATTGGCCCTTAACCTTTAGGAAGACAAAAATGTCACATATAATGGATCTGAAAATTAATGACGCATTTTTGTTTTTCAGTTGATCAGATCAGCTGAGAATAAGGTCAGTCTCTTACTTCCCCAAGATAAGTGGTTGTCATTGTTTAAGTGCATTTAGAAGTACAACAGACATCAAGCCTCAGAAAATATCTAAGAACTTAGAAGATCTGAATATAGATCAAGAATAAACCTGCAAAAAAGTCATTCAGCCTTGACTCCTAAGTCCTGATAGGGCCTCACCTAACGCAGCCTATTCCTATATCATTTAGAAAAATCTCTGCACCAGGATTTGCTCATTTAGTCAGTAGATAACCATTTACTGGGTACCTACTATTTGCAAAACACTGTTCTAAGTAATGGAGATGGGAACACAATAAACAGAGTCCATACTACAATAAAGCTTCCATTCTAATAGAGGAGACAGACAATAAACAAATGAGAAAAAAATATGGGAGTAGTTAGTGCTATTTTGAAAATATGACAGGATAAAGTAATACAGAAAGACTACACTAGTTTGGGTATGAGTGTTGACATTTAAGCTTAAACATGAATAAACAATATAGCACCCTATGAAGATCTCGGCTAGGGGAAGAACATTTCAGGCATGGAGCATACCTGGTGCAAAGGGTCTAAGATGAAAGAGAACTTGAACTTTTCAAAAACAGCTAGAACATAGCACAGGAGAAGAAGAAAGATACAAAGTCAAAAAGGTAGGCAGAGGTCAGATCTCATAAGGTCCTGAAGACATGTATAGAAAGCTCCATTTTGGGTCTAATTATTATGCAGCTATAAAAAGGTTTTAATAAAGGAACATTTGTGATCTAATCTAATAGGTTTTTTGGAAAAAGTAACTTTGCTTGCTGTGAGGGAAATGGCTTGTAGGAAGGCAGAAATGGAAAGAGAGAGCCCAATCTGGAGGCAACTGCCAGGGTCCAGGTGAGAAGTGATGAGGGCTTTTGTAGAGGTGATACTTGGTGAGGTGCAGAGAGGTAAGGAGAGTAGAGAAGCGTTTGGGAGACTGAACAACAGGATTCGCGGATGCATTCGATGTGGAGGATGAAGGAGTCTAGGACGACTCTCAGGTTTTGGCTGGCTCATAGCACATTGGACCTCTTCACTACTTTGGCATCCAAGATTGTGACATTTTAGCCAAATGGCACCAAATACGTGACCAATCACACTGTAAATTCCAAATGCACAAGAGGAAACCAGTATGTTTTCTACACTGTCATCAGAGAAATCATCACTGTTCTGACTTTCCTCCAGAGCAATTTGCATTATTTAAGAAACTCTCTAAGCACGCCTGCACACAAGTGGTCTTCCAAACTTAAGCAGAAGGAGTGCAGTTTCCTCATTATATCCTCGTGACCGGGAAGCTCAGGAAACAGAGAGTGGGCTGAGGATTTTATATTTTGTTAAAGTGAAGGGACAGTCGGCACCAGGAACATTAGCCATGGCAGTACACAGGACTGCTTGATACTATGTATGCGGAAAAAAAACCGGTCATCTGAATTGAATTTTCAGCTGGTGCCTAAGAGGCCAAATTTAATCATCCACCTAAAATTATCACACAAGTCAATACTTCCCCCCTTCTCCTTGCAAAGGGAAAGAAAAAAAACTGATTCTTTATTTTTCAGTCTAGCAGGTGGCCTTGAGGCAGCTAACCAGCTGGCTGAAATCTAAATACCTTCGCCAAGACAAAAGTCAGTAACATGATTGATTATCTTCTCATTGTAGGAGAAGACAACCTCCCCCAGCCAATCAGCATACACAGCTGCTATCGGATTATCACTGAGCAAAACTTGACTTAGAGCTGATAAACGAGGGTGCCCAGTTCCTGGGCCCCGATTGGCTGGGGCTTCATCTGCCCGCTCAATTACACTTAATGCATTGATTTCCAACAAGGTTCAGTTAGTTCCTTAGTTGTTTAGCCCTGGCTTTCCTTTTTTTCAGACCTTGAATAACTATCTACACTCCCAATCATTTTAATTTATCTGCTTCAGAGTCATAGTCGGTCTGCCCTGGAGTGAAGGTTTTTCCTCCAAACATCTTGAAAGCACAGACTTCTGAGCAGCTCAGCTGCTGCCATGGGAGATGCCTTCCAAACTCCCTTTCTCCCTTTTGTTTCTCCTACGGGTGAAAAAACACCTGTATACATCCCATTTAATTGGAAACCCACAATTAATATCTCGTCTGACTGTGGTTTGTTGTCCTGCACCCAACCACCTTGACAGCAGCAAGTATTAACAGAATGATCCACCTAGGTCATTAAACCGCAGTTCTCTGTACAGAACTACCAGGTGAAGGTGAGATCAGACTGAACTGAGGGGTGGCACTCTCTGTCCTCAGTGGGTTTCCTGCTTGAGTGCTGTTAATTTAATTCTCAGGTGCAACTGCTATACCTTCTGGTCTCAAACCCAGGAGGAATACAAAAATTAGGATTAAAAGACTCTCTCTGAATAAGCAGTGAGCAAAGTTTTCAAATTCCTCTTGTTTCTTGATATTTACAAAGCCTATCAGTATCTCAAATTTCTCATCAGTAAAATGGAAAGGAAAAGGCACGAAAATAAAACACTAGACAAAGGAATGTAAAACAGGGGAATTAACTTTCTCCCACCCAAGAGTCAGACTCACTCTTCTGAAACACTATAATGGCTTTCCTGAGAATGGCTTTCCTCATTCCTGAGAAAATTGAAGAGTGTCATTGACTCTCTGGAAATATTTTTTTTCTTCTTCTTGGTGATTGCTGGTGTCATGGTTCCTAATGTTTGCTACTAGCACTGGTATTTGAGCTTAAGAAAAAGGCCCTTGTAGAAAGAAGAAGTCATAGAGGCAAAAGGAGTCAACCAACCTCTCATTACTCTTAAAAAACCTTCTTCCACAAAGCTCAGGGTGAAAGCCAAGAGCCTTCATGTCATGGTGCCCAAAAATCTTTCCTCTCTCAGCTCAGGAAAGTTATTTTCCTCCTAAAAATTGACATCAGATTTGTCAAAAAAAAAAAGTCCTTATTGATCAGAGACAGAATATAGAAGTTAGAGAGCTATTTGATAAAATATCTCCCTTCTTTCAGGGAAATGCTAAAATTCTGATGGTGGCCCTGACAATGAAGAGCAGTCTTGTGAGGATGGAGGTAGCGCTGAGTCAGAGGCCCCAAGGTGACATCACAGGATGTGAGGATGGAGGTAGTGCTGGGTCAGAGGCCCCAAGGTGACATCACAGGATGTGAGGATGGAGGTAGTGCTGAGTCAGAGGCCCCAAGGTGACATCACAGGATGTGAAGATGGAGGTAGTGCTGAGTCAGAGGCCCCAAGATGACATCATAGGATGTGAGGATAGAGGTAGTGCTGAGTCAGAGGCCCCACTTCCAGCCTAGAAATCCAAGCCTCCTGATTAGAGGCAAGAATATAATCCACCAGCTGGGCATGGTGGCTCATACCTATAATCCTAACACTCTGGGAGGCTGAGGTGGGTGGATTGCTTGAGCTCAGGAGTTCAAGACCAGCTGAGCAAGAGCAAGACCCCTGTCTCTACTAAAAATAGAAAAACTAGCCAGGCACTGTGGCAGGTACCTATAGTCCCAGCTACTGGGAGGCTGAGACAAGAGGTTTCATTCAGCCCAAGAGAGTGTGAGGTTGCTGTGAGCTACGATGACACCACAGCACTCTACCTAGGGCACAGAGTGAAATTCTGTCTCAAAAAAAAAAAAAAGGAAGGAAGGAAGAAGGAGGAAGCAGGGGGTAGAGGGGAGGAAGCGAGGGAGGAAAAGAGAGAGAGAGACAGAGAGAAAGAAGGAAGGAAGAAAACAATCCCCAAGCAAGGGGGAGGGGGGCAGGGAGGCCACCAACAGATTCAAGGTGACATCACAGGAGAACCATGACTGTATTCTCTCTCCTTTCCTGCTCTTGGGCAGAAGTACAGGTATAACTTGTTCTCGAGAAAACCCAATATCATGACAGAGAGGAATGTTATTTTCCAAGGACTCAGAGGAGCCTCAGCTTAGTCTCCCTGCAGAACCTGCTTCCACACAGCCCTGCTCCCCGCCCTGGCTCTTCCCCGGTGGGGGTGGAGGGGAGTCACACCCTATATTGGGCATTCTAAATGTGTCTCCATCCTTAGGGTGATCAAAGTTCACTTGTGGTTCTACTACAAGAAAGAAAAGGCAGAAAAAACCCTTGTCGGGCTTTTCTCCATATTAATACCTTGATACTCAGTGGGGGTTTTTTACAATAAAAACAGAAAGAATTAAGAAGAAAAAAGGGGAGTGAGGGAAAGAAGAAGGAAAGGAAGGTTAGAGGACACAAAATCAAGAAAGTGATAAAAAGCCACCGACATGGCATGACGCACAGCACCCATGAGCACCTGAGCAGAGAGGGTGAGGGTCCTAATCAAGAGGGGTCCCCCAGCAGCACCTGGGAATGGGGAGGTTAGCTGTCAGAATCCTCTGGACATCTTATCCAAAACACCCATTCTCCTCCTCCACCTAGAGATTCCAAGGCTAATCTACAGCTGACAATGTGGAAAGACATCCAAGTGTGTTAAGTGGAGAAGACCAGGCACAGAACCTTAGTAGGATCTTATCTCTGTAAATACTGCAGTTATAATTCTGTCCTTTGTGCACACGTCATTATGTGCCTACAATAAAGTGGAAGAATATACGGCACATGCACACTGGTTTTCTCTGACAGCCGGTGTTGTGAAGGCCACTCACTCTTATGTTATACATACCGGGATATTTCCAATTATGTATCAATATGGTTCCCCCCACCGAGACTCACCAGACCTTTTTATACGTACCCTGCCATGAGCTCAACAGAACAGAACAAGAAAAATGCTGCAAATACTTGACTTCTGAGAAAAGAAAAAAACAAAAACGATTCTGTTTTCTGCCCTAAATCTAGGGCAGGAAGATTTTGCCTGACATATAGTAACAAAACAAAGGCTTACGCGGAGTCCCCTTGGGCTAGAGAGAAAAGACAGAGGGGGCACCACAGGGGCAAGAGAGGGTGACACAGAGCAGCTATGAGCCTCCACGGAAAAGAACGTCCAGTAGGCTGTAGGGGGCTGCAGCAAGCTGAGAGTGTCTGGGTTATCGTCCCTTTGCCCCTCAGGGAGCACCATCCATCACCACGGATCATTGTCACTCGGTGATGTCCCCTTGGAATGACATTGATTTGCTCCCCCAAGACTCAGTGCCTGCCTCCCAGCCCGCCCCCAGTACCTGATCCAACAATAGCAGACACTCCTGACACTTGCCCCACACTAGGGATGTGTCAGCACTGGAGAGTGACCATGCAGTGAAGTAGAGCCGGGCTCTGCACCACCATGCGACCAAGTGGACCAAGTTTGCAACCACCAAGACAAGGTGACAATAGCAGCCACCACCCGATCATGTGCACATTTTATGTTTTCACTTTTTGCTACATTCGTGAACCACTTTGGTGATAAAAACTCTGTCCTGGAAGAACCCAATTCAACTCAACATTCACCTGTGTCAAGTCTAACATCAGTGTTGACTCTTAAGATCGTCCCTTGGCTTGGCACCTATAGCTCAATGGCTAGGGCGCCAGCATATACATCAGAGCTGGCAGGTTCGAATCCAGCCCAAGCCTGCCAAACAACAACAACTACAATCAAAAAATAGCCGGGTGTTATAGCGGGTGCCTGAAGTCCCAGCTACTTGGGAGGCTGAGGCAAGAGAATTGCTTCAGCCCAAGAGTGGGAGGTTGCTGTGAGCTGTGACACCATGGCACTCTACCCAAGGCAAGGGCTTGAGACTCTGTCTCAAAAAAAAAAAAGACCTTCCCTTTGGTCAACTTTCTGTCAGCCCTAGTCAGTGTCTCATTCATGTTCTGAGGACACCCTTCCCCATCTACAGACCCACAGGCCGGTACAGGTGCATACATTCACACACACCACACCACACACACACACACACACACATGGGCGCGCTCCACATGGGACACCCCCACCGCACACATGCCACTCACGTAGCCCATTCTCCTTTCCGTTTGCGTGTCCCAGTCTCTGACCCAGCACCTTCCTCCTCCCCTCTCATTCCTTTAGTGGTTAAATGCTGACTACATTTCCCTGTGGCCTTTATAAACAATGGCACGGTTTTGCAGTTCATCTGTCATTATTTGCCGGATTTTGAATAGCTCCTCAACACAGTCATAGCACACCTTACTACTGACCACTGTCCCTGACAGCACTGGAAATTAACTACCCAAGATTATTCCTCGCTAATCTTCTTGGAATCTACAATATTGTTTCCAGAAAGTGCCTTTTCAAACTGAAAAGAGTTGTTAAATATTTTTTGATAATAGTTGTAAATCTCTTATAGAAGAATAAATCCACTGTCAGAATGGCAGAGAATAGGGATGCAGAGAATTAACAGAATTTGAGAGTTGACAGCTATCTCTTCCCCATTTGGTGTTCGCTCACAGATTCTCATTCCACATTCAAGGAATGGAACACTGGAATGAGACTCTCTCACCTCGTTTTTACTAATGAGCCTGAAAGCATTAGTGATCCCAGTATGATTGGGACAGACCTCCCTCATGCAGATTTACAAAGAGATGATCCCAGACCCCCTTCCATAACTCTTGGCAACTGTATTCTGAGAAGGATAAGAAAAGACAGCAGAGAGGTAGGGCAGCACCTATGGCTCAGTGGGTAGGGCGCCGGCCCCATATACCAAGGGTGGCGGGTTCAAACCGGGCCCCAGCCAAACTGCAACAAAAAAATAGCCAGGCATTGTGGCAGGAGCCTGTAGTCCCAGCTACTTGGGAGGCTAAGGCAAGAGAATAGCCTAAGCCCAAGAGCTGGAGGTTTCTGTGAAGCCACGGCTCTCTACCAAGGGCAATGGAATAAGACTCTATCTCTAAAGGAAAAAAAGAGAGAGAGAGAGCAGAGAAGAGAGAGAGTTTTGGTAAGAATATCCATAAAGAGATAACTTTGGGGAGAGTACCCATGTTGCTATAAGTCCTGTGGGTACCAAACTAGCCCTCTTGGGAGATAGAGGCGTGGGGACCCTGGAGTAATAGGGGTTTTCAGGGACCATGCTGAAAAGTGCTCCGTGCAGCTGTGTACTTACAGTGGCACCAAAGGAAATAACTCATAAGAAAGAGTGGCTGAAGTGTGAAAACCCCAAAGATCTGCACTGCCTTGGGTTCCCTGCCTGAGTCTGACAGCCAGCAGGAGGTGTGAGGGAGAGAGCTGGCTGGGGATGGAGCTGGAGACCGGTTCTGGCTTCCTCCCTGCTGGCTCATGGCCTCAGCAGCTGGGAGGAGGCAGGGGTCGTGGTCCTACTGCGGCACATCCCAGCTTCCACGGCCCAGTTGTTGGGAGGCAGGTGGTACATCCTCGACTTTGACCTATGGTTTTCACATCACTGAATGGGGATGTAGCCCAAGGAGACAGAGCCACCCCCATGTGAAGACCAGAGACCATACTTTACCTCACAGTGAAGGGAAGGAGAGAGACTTATCTCCTTGCCTGGAAGGAAGAGGAGGAGAGGGGAGGGGAGTGGAAGGATTACAGGTAAGAAATCTTTTGAAGTATCAAAGAGAAATTCATATCCTAGAATACAGCCATCTGTTTCCTGTGTGTTCTATTTCTAGAAATGAAGAAGAAACACTTCCCCCACCTAATTAAGAGTTATTGCTTTGTTTATCTTAGAGTCTAAATATGAAGGAGCACCTTAGTGTACACTGTTATTCCTTTTGCAAATGGCCACCTGGGTTTGGACTAAATATGGGGTGACTATTTCACATTGTGAAGACCAGTAAAACACCATCAAATTCTGAAAAGAAAATTACTGACAAAGCAAATGCTCCCTACTTGGGATAAGCACAGTAAAAAAGAAACTTATTAAAAATGACTGTGCCACATTCTACTTTAAGAATCTTGGTTTGATTTCTTTGAAAGGCAGCAGAATTACTCCCTGTTTTTGGAATGGGAATATGATGGTTTTTAATCCTATTTTTTTTAATCATAAGCATTCAAAGAGTCTAGGAAAATCTTTGCCTCTGGAAGGGTCAATGTGAAATAAGCAGATTTCAGAATGTGCCACCTACAGTATAAGGAAACAAACGCGCTCTTTCCTCACCAGCCCCACAGCCAGACCGGGGTGCCATTCGCTCATCAAGGAAATAGTTTGAGAACCCACTAGTACCAGACATGATGCCACCTGCTGGTACACAAAGGTGAAAAAGACACACCGGACACCCGCCCTCCTAGTGCAGTTTCAAGAAACCAGTTTGGGGATAAGCTGTGAACTCTCACAGTAGATATCTAAAAGGAATTGTAACTCCGCATCAAATCAAGGCTCAGGCGTTTTGGTTTTGTTATAGTTTTTCCTAATCTCACATTTTGCACATGGTAAATAATCAGCATGTAAAGAGTTCACCAATAAAGGTACCACAAGATGTATCATAATTAGGGAATCTGCTAAGAAAGGGATTATTATTCTGAATAAACTGATATGTAGATGAATGCATGATGCTATGTTTTCATATATTCTACTGTTAATTCTGTCACTTAGCAAATTTTCTTAATGTTCTGTGAATCCTATAACCCAGATAACATGGAAAGCTGTGGGAAGGGAAGAGTCCAGGGCAACAAAGAAACACATCTCTGTCCTGCCAACATTTTATTCACTCCACGTTTTGCTCACTCTCTAATAGGTAAGTACATTTTAAGTGCATGAAATTAGTCTCTGTTTTTCCCTTTTCCAAAAGGAATGAGACTTTCTGTAAACTTGTCTCTCTAACTGGCAGATTCTGTCTCAGTGGATCAATGAGAAAACATTTTTGACAAGTCGAATGTTCATTTTTTAGGGGAAAAATAACCCTCTCTATCCAGGCTGCCAAGATTGTGGCTTATGTGTTCTCAGGCCCTCAAGCTATCAATCCGCATTTCACTACAGACATTGCCCAGATGTCTTGGTCAGTTCACATTAAAGGCTTAGTTTGCTGGCTTCTTAGGAAAGAGATTTAACATTAGCACATGTTAGATGTAAAGGAACATCCTTCTCCATTGAAAGAGAAATTTTATTTCTCAGGGAGAAAAAAATACAACATGTAGTCACTAGGATGCATTATGAACCTGTTATTGCGTGTGGGATTTATGATCAAGGTCTCTCTCTTCTACAAGGATTCTTCAGCTAAGGGCGGAATTAGAGATTTCAGTGCCTACAAAAATGTTTCACAGACCTTTGTCTCCATCTCGTGGCCATATCCTATCAGGGCTTGCAAACATTTCCCTCTTGGAATTTGAGAGAATTTTACTCTGGCAGTGAAAGTTCTGAGAATTCAGACTCTAAACAGGCTGGGCAAAAGACAGAGTTGGCCAACACAAGCACTGTTGTGCCTGAGACCACTCTACTGAGTACATGACATTTCCTCATAGATGCCCAGAGAGATTGCTGCAACTGAATCTCATGGCATTTTAGAAGAAGCCATTTCCACACAAATCTGGAAAGCACTTTTGCTGGCTCTGCTTAGTCACTAGCTTGAAGCACACTCCGGTATACACAGGGTGAGTGTGTGTGTGCAAGAGTGTGTGTTCGGATGTGTGTGCATGTGCATGGAGGGGGGAGGGGCAGAATGCAAATGCTTGGGGCCTATACTGAGCTCTGCAGTGCCAACTGGCATCAGGAAGGAACATATGCAAAATCACATTCCACATGGCCTCTAAATTTAGATAAGCTGTCAATATCCTGCACTAGGGGGACCTTCTTTCTCCATGCCCGGGTTTAAAGGCTTAAAAATGGAAGCCAAGTTTAGCCCATTTGAAAGCACAGGCGGTTAATGGCGCTGTCCAGAAGGATGTCACACAGCAGCTTACACTATAGGCAGGATGAGATCAAGATCCCACCAGCCTCATAGGAGCAGCGGCTCTGGTTCAATCCCCTCCCTCTCCTCAACCCCACACCTGCAACAGACATAGAAGTTCCCTTTTCTTTCCGTCCACCCCACCCTTCGGGAGCCATGACTTAGCCAATAAACTTTAAGAGTCAAGGTCAATCAAAGTTGGGCACAGAAAGAAACCCAGATTCCATTTGCCCTGGCTATTTTGTATTTAGGGAGGAGGAGGAAGGAGTGCCAGAGATGAAGGAAGGCATTATCAGCACTCAGAGTAGCTGAGACAAAATGTTTAAGCAACCCTCTGTCTTAGAGATGTTCTCAAGGACAGACCGGTGGCCAAGGAGGATCACAAGATGACCTCGAGCACCTCTTCTACTCATTTCAGCCCTGGCATATCAGAAATCCGGTTATCATTGCTTTGTTTTTCCCTTGCCCTATTTATTTTTATTGCCCTATTTTTTAATTATTTTAAAACCATTTTTACATATCAGGAGGGAATTTAAAGGTAAAATATGAGTAGGATGGCTCAGCACCTGTGGCTTAAGTGTCTAAGGCGCCAGCCATGCACACCCAAGGTGGCGGGTTCGAATCCAGCTGGGGGCCCACCAAACAACAATGACGGCTGCAACCAAAAAATAGCCAGGTGTTGTGGTGGGTGCCTGTGGTCCCAGCTACTTGGGAGGCTGAGGCAAGAGACTCACTTGAGCCCAGGAGTTGGAGGTTGCTGTAAGTGCCACGGCACTCTACCCAGGGGAACAGCTTGAGGCTCTGTCTCAAAAAAAAAAAAAAAAATGAGTAAGACAGAAATCCACTTTTTGGATTCCCTTGTCTGTTTAATCCCCAACCAGAATGTACAGCTTACCATCAAAAAGATGCCAGTTTCCTCCATTAACCCCCTTCTTCTAAAATAGGGATATTAATAATATCTACCCCAATAGGTTATTGTGAGGATTTAACTAAATTTTTGGTTTTTGTTTTGAGACAGAGTCTCGCTATGCCACCTTCAGCAGAGCCATCTGGCATCATAGCTGACAGCAACCTCAAACTCTTGGGCTCAAGGGATTCTCTTGCCTCAGCCTCTCAAGTAGCTGGGACTCCAGGTGCCTGCCACAATGCATGGCTGATTTTTCTATTTTCAATAGAGACAGGATCTCACTCTTACTCAGGCTGGTCTCAAACTTCTGAGTTCAAGCAGTCCACCCACCTCCATCTCCAGAATACCAGGATTATAGGTGTGAGCCACCACACCTGGCTATTGTGAGAATTAAGTGTGTTCAGACAGGTAAAACCCAACAGTACCTAAGCACTCAGTCAACAAATGCAACCTCTAAGTACTGAAACAATTCTAGCAAGTCAAATGAGCAGTTAAAATAAATTGCTCTTCAAAAGTTATTTTTATAGATTGCACGACTATGTTTGTTTTCCAGAAACACACGTCTCCTTTCCAAGACCTAAAGCTTTCTATGGAGGAGGTGGTGTTAAGAACCTCCGTGGGACTCTGCAGCCACCAAATTCCCTCCACAGCTCTGGAGACACAGAGAATTTGAATGGGAAGATGTGGACGCTGTGGCCGCCAACAAGTACCTGGAGACCCTCCTCGGTGATCACACTAAAAGGCCTCCAGGACCCTTCAGAGAAGAGGCCCTCGCTGTCAGCAGCTGTGATCACCTGTCTTGGAATTTCTGAAAACCCTTAGGAAGCATTAGAGATGTACGCTCCAATTTTCAGGGCAGATGTGGAATTTTAATTCTATGAAACTATCTGAACAGTCCACTCAGGAGAAAGATTGACATATCAGGGGTGGGGAAAAACTGCTTTATTATTCATCCTTACTTGGAAGACAAGCAATTTCAAGCTGATGAGACAAAAATGAGAAAGTCAGAGAGAGTGAGCCAAGTGAGATAAAAAGACAGAAGAGCAGATGAATGTATAGGTAGACAAAATACAATAGATAGATAGATAGAGATATGATCAATGATATATACATAGATGCGTACAGACAGACAGACAGATATGCAGGCTACCCAGGATAAAGGTAGACAAAAGCCATACTAAATAAATCAGCCTTTTTGTCCCTCACCTGAGAAACATAATCTCATGCTAGATTCCAGCCTCTACATCATCCCTTAAAAAGCTCATTGAGAAGTTTGGTCATGATCCTGTCCTTATCCCAGAGCTCTTGGGAAACCTTGCCATTAACTCTTACAATTGCTGCACCTGCGCGTTCACTCCTGGGAAAATGTCAAGATCTTTTTCCTTTTGTGGAGCAGAGGCTACAGCGAAGGCACTTTTCTTTCACTGAGACTTTTCAGAAGGGTTTTTCCCCCCTCCTACAATTCCAGAGATGTTATTTTAGACTGCAATGGCACAAAGAGGCATTCAGCTCAGCCTGCAGATTGCTAGAAAACCCTTCACATCCCACAGAAATTAGAGAAGCAGCCGTACTCATCAGCAATAGTGTATAAATTTGGAAGGAGTGATTTTATAGAATCAGACCATTTTAGAATGAGGAGAAACATTAGTTCATCCTCTCCATCTCCAAGATGAGGGGAGTGAGGTACTTAGGATCTAATCTCTGACTACTCAGGGCCTCATTTTTCTCATCTGTGCAGCAGAATGATCGCGCAGTGACTAAATTAACAACAGGTTGGTGTTTAGGGACCAGGCTATTAAAGAACAAGTGTTGGCTCCTCCGAAGGCCCTGAGCCCAGCTGCCTTCTCCGTGCTGCTGAGCACAGCAGCTCTGTCCCTGGGCAGCCCTGGTCCCAGGCTTTTCTTCCCCTGGATTTCCAAGGAGTAAATCCAGATAGATGGCCTTGGCTGGTCCCGGGCCGCCTGGTGATTACAATTCTGAGTGTTATTTACTCGACGACGGCATTAAGCACACACCTGTGGTGGAGAATATTTAATGCAGATGTTTGGGAAGCAGCTTTGCCAAAATTGTCAGAAAATGCATGTGAGGAAATTACCCTCCTGGTCCCTTGGTGGGCATTATGTCTTTTATTGTCTCTGTATTTTGAAGTATTTGCTTCTTTAAAGATGGGCTTTTAAAAGACTGCTCCGCTGAGGGCATGGGGAAGGCAGAAAAGGGAGGGAAGAAAACAGGGAAATAACACAAGAGGGGGTCCCACCTGCAATAACCTGAATTGGGAAGAGCTCAGTTGTTCCACCACTGTCCGTGAGAAGCTGTGACCTTGAGACACATCTGGAGAGAACAGGAGCTTGCAGTGAGAAGGGGCTCCTAGGAACTGTAAAAGGGAGAAGATACAAGGGATAAAAGCTAAGGTGCCAACCACATACACTTAAGGTGGCAGGTTCGAATCCAGCCTGGGCCCGCCAAACAATGACCACTACAACCAAAAATATAGCCGGGCATTGTGGCCCACACTTGTGGTCCCAGCTACTTGGGAGGCTGAGGCAGGAGACTCGCTTGAGACCAGGAGTTAGAGGTTGCTGTGAGCTGTGATGCCATGGCACTCTACCCAGTGCAACAGCTTAAGGCTCTGTCTCAAAAAAAAAAAAAAAAAAAAAAAGAGCTTTAGGTACCATGTAGGAAACACCAAACTTCTCCAGAGCAGAAAGGAAAATGATAGTTTTCTAGACTGCAGCCTGCAAGATCCCCACAGGAGGGAGGAGAATAGAGGGCCTGCAAGAGTAGCCTATATCTCCGCTCTACCCTGTTCAAGGAGAAGGAATCAAAGTTTAAAATATTAATTAGACCTTGGGGGCTATAGCATGAAGCTTTTATTTACGGCAAATATGGCCAATTTCCTTCTGGATTCACTAACCTCTTAGAAATAAGACAGTCTCTCTCCTGAGAGTGGTCCAGGAAGAAAAAAGCAGGGTACACAGAATTAAGGGCAAAAAGATCTTGAAGGTCACCTGGACTTCTTTTAGTATTGAAGGACACAGAGGGCTGTCTCTATCCTAGGAAAAATGAGTCACTGAGCATTCTACCCAGGCTTGCCAGAGAGGACTTTGGGCCTGGGTATAATGCAAATAGCAGTAAAGAGTGGCCACTAGCTGACGCTGTGCTCTGTACCTCTCTGCGCTCTCTGGGAGTTCACATGAGAGCAGATATAAAGGAAGGAGCACACGCCCTGCACAAACAATTGTGCAGAGCAATTTCCAAGAGTTGTCTCAAAGAAATTGAGGACCGAGATTTAAGAGTTCCACACTGACTTGGCACCTGTGGCTCAAGCAGCTAAGGTGCCAGCCACATACACCTGAGCTGGCGGGCCCACCAGACAACAAAGATGACTATAACAACCCAAAAAAAAAAAAAAGAGTTCCACACCTAGAACGATTAGGGAAGTGGGCTAAAAGAATTGATGAGCCTCATCAGTCCAAGCAATGTAAGCTAGCCTCCAGCCTAATCAAACTGGGGAGCGAAAACTGGGCGGATAAAACAAGAGGGAATCCAGGAACATCTAAGAAGGATTTCCCACACAGTTTAAGAGAAGGAAGACAGAACTTTGGATCATAACGTGCTGCCATAAGAATGTTATTAAAAAATGTCTGGGTTTGGGCGGCTCCTGTGGCTCAGAAAAGTAGGGTGCCCACCCCATATACCACAGGTGGTGGGTTCAAACCTGGGCCCAGCCAAAAAAAATCCAAAAAAAAAAAGGTCTGGGGTCTTTGCTACATTCCTGTGGCTGTTTCTTTTCCTTGTTCTGTTTCCTCATGGTGAGCCCTTGAACTACAGGAAACGGGAAAGTTAGAAACAAAAAACGTGTACCCTACAACCAGACTTAGATTGGAAGGGAAAAAATGCCTCTAGGGAAAAGCAGAAGATAGCTCAGAAGAGGAGCCTGAGGGTCAGGCTGAACCTCTGTGCCCTTCATAGCTCTGTAAATGGAGAGCCAGTCATGGATCATGGGAAGGGACCGCAATTGGAAAGAACTCAGCCCTAGGCTATGAGGGTCCTAGTGCTGGTCTCAGCTCTGTACCTTCTTTTGTGACCAAGGGTAAGTCTTCTCACGTCTTTGGGTCTGTCCTGATCCAAAGGAAGGAAGGAATTGGATCCCAATTCCAAAGTAGGAATTGGCTTCTTTACCAAGAAGCTGATTGGAACAATAGATTACCAAGAGGAGGTGTGGGAGGGTGCAGAAAATGAGGGATGCATTGTGAGTAGAGAATTTTAAAACAATAATAGAGTACGGTCTGCTTTTTAGTATCATCATGCATAGGCAAGGGAACCAATATCTGTCCTGAAACTGCTCTTCCCTGCCAAGGTATTTTATCTCACTCCCCACCCCCACAGCATGCTGCAAGGCCAGAGAGCCTTTAGTTGGCAGGAGATCCATGCATGAGCTTTCCAACACTACTCAATAATTACAAACAATTAGAGCTATGCTAACGCTGAAACACAGTAGTGATGAAAAATTAAGAGCGTTAGACAGTTAAAGCATGTCCCCAAAGATCTCAGGTCATAATTCCTGGAACCTGTAAATTTCACCTTATTTGGCAAAAACTTTGCAGATGTGACTAAATTAAGGATCTTAAAATAGAGAGATTATCCTGGATTATCCTTGTGGACCCTAAATGCAATCACAAGTTTCCTTATAAGGGAAAGACAGAGGGTAATTTGACACAAACAGCCAAAAAGATAAAAGAGGCAAGGAAGAGATTCTCCCCTGCAGCCTCTGGAGGTGCCTGACCAACCCTGCCAACACCTTGATATTAGACCAGTAAAACTGGCTTCAGATCCTGGCCTCCAGAACTTGAAGAGAATCAACTTCTATCGTTTTAAGCCATCAAATTTGTGACAGCCACAGGAGACTAACACAGGCAGGAGCCCCATAAATGGAGAGCATCCTCTTTGAGGGGTGTGTTCTCTAGGGGTGTGTTCTGCATCCTGCCGCTCCCTGACACACTCGGGTCTGCACCTTCTCCTCAGAGCCCAACATTCCAAAATGGAATAAGGGGTACTAGAGAAGAACCCTGGGAACACACAGCTGGAAAAATAGCACTGCCAGCTCCTCACCCCTCCCCACCCAGCCCAGTCAACCTCTGGGAAAGTCTGCCCTAAAGAAGGCAATGCTCTTGCAACATTAAGTTTCAATTTGCCACCAGACCAGAGTTCCTGCCATTCAGAGATTGCACCCAGGCCGGGATGTTGACATCCTAGACAGTCCCTGGAAAGCCATGCTGGGTAGCTTTGCCACTCACTCTCTAGGTCTGGGCTGTCCCGTTGGTAAACATCCTTTGTGTGCTGTTCGGATGGCAGATCATTTATTCATTGCATGGAGCATTTCATTAGTGACCTACTTTCTCACTCCGCACATCACAGAAACGAAAATCCCTGCTTAAAGTGAAAAGAGAATAGAGCCAAGGGCCCAAATAAACAGGTCGTGTTTTAAACCCAAATGGGCTCACCTGGGCTTGACTTCCCCGTTGAAAGAAAGAAACTTAAAAAGCAATAAAATGCCATGAGAAATAAGGATTAATGTTGGTTAATACACTTACTGAAAATGTGAGCTGCCCCTGGAGTTTATCCCAGTTGTTTCTCCCATTTTCCGTCGGCATGCTAGCAGAAAAAGCCGTATCGGTAATGAATTTATGTGAATCAAAATATGCTTTAAATATAGGGAGAGGAGAGCTGCTCACTAAAGAAATCTCCCCACAAATTCTTTCATAATGTGAAGACTTCGTTTTTAATTTATTTTTGATGAAAATCTAGATTCTTCCCATCATATTTGCTTAAGAAGAGGTGCAGATTTACAAGTACAAATTCAAGTGAGTTCTGCTCCACTGCCAAGGTTAATTGCCGTCCTTCTTTCAAGGAAAGCTAGGATTCTAAGCCTCTGCTGTGCCACTTTTGCAAGCGTCAACTTGCCCGGCCCTAGGAGAGTTCCCATAGCAATTTCCACATTCTTACACCCCGAGCAAGGGAACATTAGGACCACTGAGTCGGAAAATCATCACAAGTCCCACAATAGGAAAACGCACCTAATTTCAGTAGGTGGGGGAAGTTTTTAGTGAGCAAATAACAAAAAGAGATATCGATACAAGAGAACAAACTCAAAATAATCTTAGTACTATTATATAATTGGTTGTAGAGGTAAGAGAGGAGGAGGAGAAAAGGCACTATGAGGGGAATACAGGGTGAGAGTAAGAAGAGGGAGAAAGCCGAAATAAGAGAGTTGGAGGAGGAAAATTAAATACTAGAAATGTGTTGATTTGCATAGATTCATTACCAATAAGGCTTTTCCTAGCATAAGGAAAAAGCACAGTGGATTCCAAAAACCTAGGAATATCATTTATTCCTAGACCTATGAACTTAAAGGTACTCCTGGGACAGCTGACACCTTATATTTGCATAATATCTTATAATTTTCAAACAATTTCCCCTTTTGAGCCTCATAGCGTCCTGATGAACATGTCACATTACAGATGAGTAAACAGAGATCCAGTTTGTTCCCTGTCCAGGGTTCCACAACTAGAAGTCCAGAACCTGAGGTTAGGGACAGGGCCTCCTAGACTCCAGCAAAGTGTCTTTCCCATTATTATCCTGAAACATAAGTGGGTGCACAGGGCACCCTGGAACCCCCACATGCTGCTTTCATTATGGGTAGGCAAATACCTTGAAATCACCCCCAATTCATTTGTACTGAACTAGGCTTATGTTTTGTCTTAGCTCAGACTATATAGCTAAATAATAGACATTTATTTCTTGTAGTTCTGAAGACTGGGAAGTCAAGATCGAGGTGAAAGCAGATTTAGTGCCTGGTGAGGGCTCCTTCCCTGGCTTGCAGACAGCCCTGCCTTCTCTGTGTGCACCCACATGGTCTTTCTTTGCCAGACGTGAGCTCGTGAGAGGGAGACAGCAAGCTGCCGTGTCTCTTCCTCCACTCTCATGACCTCATCTAAACATAATTACCTCCCAAAGGCCCCATCACCAAATGCCATCACATGGGGATTAGGGTTCAACATTTGAAATTTGGGGAGACACAGGTATTCAGTCTATAATGTAATCCATACCATAGAACCCACTGCCTCTTAGAAGTTTTCCCTGCTAAGTAGTAAGACTAAGTACTAGAAAAGACCACTGGATGAGGGCCTCTGTACCACAGCCTGCCTAGGCAGGCCCAGAAGGTGTGAGGAGTGGTCCCTCCCATCCTTGGGACCGCCTTCCCTCTCCCTCAGAGAAGCCCAGCTCGCACCCTCCCCCCCACAGCCTGCACCCCACCCACCGCCCACCCCAGCACCGCCTGTGCCTATCTTTTTTTTTTTTTCCCTTCCCTGCTATGGACCAAACATCTGTGTCACCCAAAAATTAAGTGTTGATATCCTAATCCCCAGCGTGATGGTTATTGGACTTGGGGCCCTCGGAGGTAGTCTATGCGGGTGGACCCTCCTGATGGGATTAGAGCACATATAAGAAGAGACTCTGGGCAGCACCTGTGGTCTAGTGAGTAGGGCGCCTGCCCCATATACCAAGGGTGGTGGGTTCAAACCCAGCCCCCACGAAACTGGAACAAAAAATAGCCGGGCATTGTGACAGGGGCCTGTAGTCCCAGCTACTCGGGAGGCTGAGGCAAGAGAATCACCTAAGCCCAAGAGCTGGAGGTTGCTGTGAGCTGTGACACCGCAGCACCCTACTGAGGGTGACAGAGTAAGACTGTCTCTAAGAAGCAGCAGCAGCAGCAGAGACTCGGGGCTCCTGTTTCCTCTCTGTCTTTCTCTCCTCTGCCCCTGTGAGGGAGCCAGGCAGAGGGCCCTCACCAGAACCCTAACAGCAGACATTGCCGCTGGCTGACTTCAGATTCCAGCCTCCAGAACTGTGAGAAATCAATGTCTGCTGTTCAAAGTCACTGTCTGTGGTGTTCTGTCACAGCAGCCCGAGCCTATGAGGACAACTTAAAAACAAACGTCTTTGCTTATTCACTGCAGAGGTCCCTAGGCCACTGCCACTTCCAAAAAACACACAATCATAAATGCTCATAAACGTTCAATAAGCCACGATCTAGAACAAAAACATCCCCAATTTTTAGAGTTTGCTGTTTCAGTGATATAGATCCTCTCTGGGCTAATTTCAAGCCACCAGTGTGACACCACAGAAGGCAGAGCTGGGAAGGTTGCACAGCAGTGTTTGACCAGACTAATGCAAAAGACACAAAGAGCCTCCAGGAAGGGACCCTTGTAAAATGTGTAAAATAAACAGGAAATGATGAGTTGTGATATTGACTACCTTTGTTCTAATATAGTTTATTTAATTCTAAGGGTATATAATTTCATTCTTAACTACAATGGCTATGTTTAACAACCAGCTCCCCAGTTCCCTGAAAATCGTATTTAACAATAATAATGGGGTCTCTCCAGCCTATAGGAGTTGGCTACAGCAAACAACTGTCCATCACTCCCACCCAGGCCCTGCTTCTGGTTTGCTAATGTGACCCCAGGGAGTAATAGCAATGGTTGAATTTCAGAAAACTTTGCAAATCGAGGACATAGATGTTTTTTGGTCTCTTCTGAAACCGTAAGTGTTTTTTCAGTAGCAGACTCTGCCACCAAATAGAAAATGACCTCCTACAGGGTACCATTTGGTGGCTGTTGCCACTGTATTTCATGTGACTGGGAGCACATACCCACAAAGTCAATGTAACCCCCAAACATCAGGATAAAAAGGGAAAAGACCCAACCAGCCACATGTTGTAGCTGCGCATTGCTAAACATCTGGTATACCTAACATGATTTTTTTTTTTTCTCCTTGGTACTGGCTGAGTATGTTGATGCTGTACAGACAAGACCATATTCTTCAAAACAGCCACGCACCTACTACCTATCAAGTTCTTTCAGAAAAAGGTTCACATAGCCTTGAAATAGGGGAGGGAAAAAGCAGGCTGCCTGCTCTGCTCCAATGCCCTTGACTGGAGGTATAGCTCCCTCACTCTTCTTTCCAAGCACACAGCATTTGAAAAAGGACAGCCGAGCCGCAAATCCTCTCATCAAAGAGGCATTGACTTTTAATTTTACAAATGTGGCTCTTTCCCATAAGGAATAGAAAGAATTCATTAGTAATCGTACTCGGGAGACTTACTCCACCTGCATGTTTCTTTCTTCTGGCTATTGTATAATTACACCCCAGATTTCTGATTACAGAAACTTTCCCCCTTAACTGCTTTACAATCTTAGAATCTCTCCTTTTCTAGTCTCTTCTTTTCCAGTTGGTCTTTAAAGACAGAGGAAACAGAATTGGCAAAGAGAAGTGTGTGAGTTAGACCTTCATTCCTAGAGTCTTTTTTTCTATAGATAAAAGCAAAGGTTGGGCAGGCTGTGCTAACAACTGTCAGTGTCCCCAGAAAACAATTCTAGTGTGTGTGTGCTTCTTGCAATGGGACAGAAGCCATCTGAACACGACTCTCACATGCAAATGAAAAAGGCATTGGAAGGAAATGCATTTAAAACACATGACAGTCAGCTGAGCGGAGTAGCTCATGCCTGTAATCCTAGCACTCTGGGAGGCTGAAGTGGGACCAGCCTGAAACAGGGCGAGACTTTGTCTCTAAAAATAGCAGGGCATTGTGGAGGGTGCTTATAGTTCCAGCTACTAAGGAGGCTGAGGCAAGAGAATCACTTACACCCAAGAGTTTGAGGTTGCTGTGAACTATGACACCATAGCACTCGACTGAGGGTGACAAAGTGAAACTCTGTCTCAAAAAACTTACAGAAAAAATTTTTTTAAATGTGATAGGCATGTAAGTGGCTTACACCTATAATCCCAGAACTTTGGGAGGCCGAGGTGGGAGGATGACTTGAGGCCAGAGTTCAAGGCCAGCCTGAGCAACATGGTGAGACTTTATCTTTGGAAAAAAAAGAAAAGAAAAATTGGACTCAGCACACATAGCACAGTGGTTACAGCACCAGCCACAAACACTGAGACTGGCAGGTTCTAACCCAACCTGGGTCAGCTAAACAACAATGACAACTGTAACAAAAAAACAGCTGGGCATTGTGGCAGGCATCTATAGTCACAGCTACTTGGGAAGCCAAGGCAAGAAAATCTCCTAAGCCCAGGAGTTGGAGGTTGTTGTGAGCTGTGATGCCATAGCACTCTACTGAGGATGACACAGTGAGACTCTGTCTCAAAAAAAAAAGAGAGAGAGAAATTGACTAGACAAAGTCCTGCATGCCTATAGTCCCAGTTATTCAGGAGGCTAAGGCAGGAGGATCACTTGAGCCCAGGAGTCTGAGGTTGCCGTGAGCTATGATGAAGCCACTGAACTCAAACTGGGACAACAGAGTGAGACCCTATCTCGAAAAGAAAGAAAACCTACATAGACCCGTTAATTGACACATAAACCAGCCATGTAAATAACTTCACATGTCACACTTGCCCTTGGCTATGCCTCATCATCCAGGAAAATGCACAAAGAAAAATATTACGTGAATCAGCAGCTGTACTACTGCCTCCTGGAAATCCTTCCTCTGCTCTCAGAGAAACAAGACCATTTCCAGAGCTACTCTGGAAATGCATATAAGTGCACCCAGCGTTATGTGCTCTAGGGAGCCGTTATACAGCAATAGGCCTGGGTGTGTGAGTCACGGGAAGAGCTGCTAATTCTGGACAGAGTCGGCATCAGAGGGGGCTCCTATCGGCCCACGGCAGAGGGTAGCTCTGCTCCTTGAAAGAACAGCAGAACATCTGAGCCATTGCTGGGTCTCTCCACTACACACTCACACATATATACACACCCTCTCTTATCATTTCTTCTCTTCAAAAAGAAAATTTCTCCTTAGCTTTCTGTTATTAGTCTCCAGTGATGAACAATAGGCTGGAAATTCTGAGAAAATAAACTGCTGAAATTATTATTCACTCCTCGCTCCAGATTGCTCTGTGAGCTATGGACCGCACGCTCTGCATTCGGTGACTAAGGCCCCGTCCCATGTGTTTTCCCAGTTCAATCAACTGTGCTAAGAACTGTCACAATAGCCCTTGACGACAAGAAAATAAAATTTAGGGTAGAATGGAAAGCCTGACTTGCATTGTAATTCGTGTTTGCACCTGTTTTCCCCCCCTCGCTGACGATGTTTGCAAACCTTTTCATCCACCTTAATGACAAAGGAAAGGGAATGGGTTATTTTTCCAGTTTGGATAATTGCTTCTGAAATGTTGTCACAATCTTCCAAATGACTATATTTCTTTCATGTCAGACCACTGTGATTTCTGGGCAACACAGGTTTCGGTTTTGTTAGGGTTCTGGTCTGCTGACAGCCTTGGAGTTTTGTTTTGTTTTTTTGTTTTAGGGGATTTTTTTTTTTTTTTTAAGAAAAAGACAAAGCGAAACCAAATAAGTCACGATGATAACTTATGACAGAAAAATCAACATCTGAATGGAATGATAATAGCTGGAGCGGGCAGCAGGGAGGGGATGTGTCTTGTTGCCAAGAAAGGCACAGAAAGTTATTTAAAACTGATCAAAACCCACTAGGAGTCACAATCCCATCATGGTTTCCCTTTGGAAAAGCAGTTTTCAGAAGCCCCAATTAACCTTAATTGAATTCTGCCTTAGTAATATCTGGAATTTTAATTGACTGGGAAGGTGATCATAAATCTCCTTTCATAATGCGGCTTAGCCATTAGTAAATCCCGCATGGCACACAGCCTTGTCATGCAGGGGACTGAGCCATTCTGCGGGTGAGGCTGGGTTTTAGATCATAAAACAAGCATTCAAAAAAGAACGCCCCTCACTGTCACAGCCAACCTGAAAGCGGCTTCAACATAGATGTTCAGTGTAGAAGTGAACAATTCCCGTAAACCAGAGGTTCATGTTTTGGTGCCATTTTGAACGAGCTCCTAAAATATGAACAGAAACACCAGCCCCTATTCCTCCAAAAAAGAAATCATCCTTCCAGTCACTTAGAAAATCATAGCATTGTTTGTATTTTCTGGTTTAGAAAATCGACTATGGATTTACTCCTTTTTTATCAAAACTGCTGAGACCAGGAAGATATTTTAGGTCAGAATGTGATTATTTAATGTGACAGTTCTCAACTAGGGTTAAGGGGCTTATTAGAATGACCTAGATACCTTGTCAGAGCCCCAAGAGCATATCCCAAAACTGCAGGAAGGATCCTGGGCATATGCATTTTGAAGAAAAAAAAGAAATTTTCCTGGTAGCTTCTGATTTGGAGTTTCTTACTATCCAGCCAACCCCACTCCTCAGGTTGAAAAACCATGGCTTGAGTCAAATTGACAGACCAACTCAGCCAACCAATCAGACTGATTGAGTTTTGTTCCACCAAATTGAATGAGTATTTAATTTAACTAAATTCACCAGTTATTTTGAAATTATCTAGAAATCCTTCAGATGTGACATGGGATGGTTGGAGACACTGACTCGGGTAAGTTACTCTCCCGTTCCTCCCTGAGTGCTCACACGTATTTTGATCCTTTTACCATAGTCAGATAAAAATTAGGACTTTTGTCCCTGTATATTTTTTCACTCTTTTTTTTTTAACCTTGCCTGACACTGCCAAGAGAGACCTTTAAAACCTTTTTTTAAAAATCATCACTGGAAGACAAGAAAGTTCCGTATCCTGGCCAGATAAGGGAATAAATGAAAAGGTAAATTTTAAAAGCATCCCATATTACTCAACCATAATAAGGAATGAAATAATGTCATTTGCAGAAACTCAGATAGAACTGGAGACCATTATCCTAAGTATCTCAGGAATGGAAATACAAACACCAGATGTACTCTCTAAAAATGGGAACTAATCTGTGGTCACACATGAGCATAGAGAAATATAAAGGTCACTGGAAATCAAGAAGGGATGAAGGGGGAAAAAGGGGGCAAAACCCCACCTACTAGGTACAATGAACACTATTTGGGTGACAGGCACACTAAAAAACCTGACTTAAGCATTATACAAGGTATCCTTATAACAAAAACACTTGTGCCCCCTTAATTTTTGACATTATGGAAAATTTTATAAATTTAAAAATATAAAGAGTCCTGGTTGGGGCAAAGGGAAAATTAGTCACTCTTCTAAAAGTCCGCAACTCTTTCTTTTTCCATATCAACCCTATTTCTTTCAGGGACTACTGACTTATCGTTGGTAAAATTGGTCAGAAATGAACTATGGAAACTGACCCTATGCAAACTAAGGCAAAGGACAGGGTTATTTATTCAAGCGTTAATTCACTTTTAACGTCATGAGGAACCCCAGAAGTAATGAACGAGACTGAAACAACTGCCTCTCCCTGTACAAATTATAAGTTTTCCTAAAACTTAAAAACTTGAAAGGAAGGCTGGGCATGGTAGCTCATGACTATAATCCTAGCACTCTGGGGGACCAAGGCAGGTTGATCAAGCTCAGGAGTTCAAGACCAGCCTGAGCAAGAGCAAGACCAAGACCCCATTGTCCAGTAAAAAATAGAAAAACCAGCCAGGTGTTTTTAGCCCCAGCTACTCAGGAGACTGAGGCAAGAAATCACTGAAACCCAGGAGTTTGAGGTTGTTGTGAGTTGAGGCCAGAGCACTCTACCCAGGATGACAGAGTCTCTCTGTATCAAAAAAAAAAAAAAAAAAAAAAAAAAAAATTGAAATAAAATAATAGATAAAAACAT